>PVIA01010178.1:0-53926 GCA_004024845.1 Tonatia bakeri
GTTTTTGTTTTTGTTTTAGGTATGGTTGTTAATAACTGTAAGTTTGCTGTCATTTTCCTGTACATTTTCTATCCTCTTTTTCATAGATAAGTCCCTTTAACATTTCATATAATAAGGGCTTGGTGATGATGAACTCCTTTAACTTGACCTTATCTGGGAAGCACTTTATCTGCCCTTCCTTTCTAAATGTAAGCTTTGCTGGATAGAGCGATCTTGGATGTAGGTCCTTGCCTTTCATGACTTGGAATACTTCTTTCCAGCCCTTTCTTGCCTGCAAGGTCTCTTTTGAGAAATCATCTGACAGTCTTATGGGAACTCCTTTGTAGGTAACTATCTCCTTTTCTGTTGCTGCTTTTCAGATTCTCTCCTTATCTTTCATCTTGGGTAATGTAATTATGATGTGCCTTGGTATATTCCACCTTGGGTCCAACTTCTTTGGGACTCTCTGAGCTTCCTGGACTTCCTGAAAGTCTATTTCCTTTGTCAGATTAGGGAAGTTCTCCTTTATTATTTGTTCAGATAACTTTTCCAGTTGTTGCTCTTCCTCTTCTCTTTCTGGCACCCCTATAATTCAAATGTTGGAACCTTTAAAGTTGTCTTGGAGGTTCCTAAGCCTCTCCTCACTTTTTAAAATTCTTATTTCTTCATTCTTTTCTGATTGGATGCTTCTTTCTTCCTTCTGGTCCACACATTGATTTGAGCCCCAGTTTCCTTCCCATCGCTATTGGTTCCCTCAACATTTTCCTTTATTTCACTTAGCGTAGCCTTCATTTTTTCATCTAATTTGCGACTAAATTCAACCAATTCTGTGAGCATCCTGATCACCAGTGTTTTGAACTGTGCATCTGATAGGTTGACTACCTCTTTGTTGCTTAGTTGGGAACTTTGATCTGTTCTTTCATTTGGTCCATTTTTTTTCTTGACGCACCTGTTACATAGTGAGGGGTGGAGCCTTCGGTGTTCACCAGGGCGGGGCAACCCACACCGCTGCGTTGT
The DNA here is from genome assembly GCA_004024845.1 of Tonatia bakeri. Lineage (NCBI taxonomy): Eukaryota > Metazoa > Chordata > Mammalia > Chiroptera > Phyllostomidae > Tonatia > Tonatia bakeri. Next base: position 997 of record PVIA01010178.1, read on the forward strand.
GACCCTGTATGTGGGGGAAGGGTGCGAGAGGGAACAACGGCACTTGCTCTGCTCTCTGCTGGATTTCAGTCACTTTCTCTGCTTTCCCCAAGCAAAGTGGGCCCTTCTGGTGTTGATTCCCATGTGGGTGGGTTTGTGTACATTCTAGAACCCTGTGGATCTCTCCAAAGAACTCTCCTGTGAGGCTTGGAGTTTCTCCTGCTGCCACCTCAACCCCCACAGGTGTTTTCAGTAGGAGATTTGAGGCTTTATTTCCCGTGCTGGGACCCTGGGTTGTGCAATCTGTCCCACTCCTCAGTTTCACCTGGTTAATTTGTGTATGAATGTGGAACCGCCCGATCCACCAGCCTCCACCTTGCCATGAGTCCTCTCCACCCAGTTGCCCTTCTCCACCCCTCCTACGGGTCTGTATGAATATTTCTTCTTTAACTCCTCGGTTGTCACACTTCCACACAGTTCAGTTTTCTGTCAGTTCTGGTTGATTTTTGTTCTAAAATAGTTGCTGTCCTTCTTTTGGTTGTGTGAGGAAGCACAGTGTGTCTACCTATGCCTCCATCTTGGCTGGAAGTCCTCATTTTCACTGCTTAAAATCCTTTTGTCTTTTCCTGTCCCCTCAAGTCAGTCCTCCAATGCGGCCGACTTGATCCTCCCCACTGGGCGTGTGAGGGCATTTCCTTCTCATCTGTCGGCATTCTCGGTGGCCAGTTACCTGTGCACCTGCCTTACTCCACTGCACACTCCATGGGGCAAGGACAGCCACAAGCAATTTTTTTTGTCCCCCACAAGCATTCAGCAGACAGTTGTCCTGCAAAGCCCTAGGGGTGAACACAAGTGGAGGGCGGGGCTAAGAAGTCAGCCTGCCATTTTGCCTTCTCATTGGATAACCTGAGCTGTTCAAGTCCCTAGTTAGAACTGGCTACATAATTTGGCGGGCCCAGTGCACTGAAAAGGCAGGGTCCCTTGCTCAAAAATTATTCAGAATTTCAAAATGGTGACCATCTGACCCTGTCTCCAGGGTCACAGATGCCCACACCAAATTGTCCCTTAGAAAGACAAATAACATATTTTGACATGTATATTACACACTTTTTGCCCAATTTTTTTAACAGAGTTTTTAAAATATTTTATTTCTTTTTAGAGAGAGGGGAGGGGAAGGGAAGGAGAGAGGGAGAGAAACATCAATGTGTGGTTGCCTCCTGCGTGCCCCTCACTGGGGACCTGGCCCACAACCCAGGCATGTGCACCCACCAGGAGTCAAACCCGTGACCCTTTGCTTTGCAGGCCCGTGCTCAATCCACTGAGCTACCCCAGCCAGGGCTTGCCCAAATTTTTGAGGGAAAAATAAGGATGTGAGTTATACCTTGGCATAATGAATACCTACCATGGAAGAATGGTCCCACGTACAATGTGCACAAAAACATGGTGTGCATTATATACAGCAAAACACATAATTCTGACTTTGCCTTATAAGAGACTTCCTTTTTATCGGCTCAGGAACCTTGACTGCTTGGGGCTGATGACTAGGGAGAAAAGGAGAGCTCCTAGGAAGCCCCATTTTGGTAAGTCTTATGTCTTTTGCATGGGCCTGGCTATGATCTCTGACAACCTGGTAATGACAACGGGAAAACTGGCCTGAGGTTAGTCTGTTTCAGCCTTCCAAAGGGCATTGGGAAAGGGCTGGTGAAGTGGAGACTGGGGGGGCAGGTTTCAAGGTGATAGTGTTAAGCTTTTACTAGTCTGCCCAATGTTAACCAAGGCTTCTTTCTTCTGCCATCTAGGTGGGCCTTCACTTATTACTAAAAAGAACCCTATGCCAGGAGTGCTTGAAAACCATGACTAGGTGGGGATGAAGGTATTATACACATGTGTGTGTTTTCCAGCTGAACACAAATGACATGATTGTAAATTTTCTATTTAATGTCTTGGAAAATTAAGGTATTTTGCTTGAGGGATACTATAGGCTTCAGGTATCCCACAATGCCCTAACAGCCTTGAGAACAGAAATTCATTCCATTGGGAATCCGTAAGACAAAGCCAAGATGACATTGTGAAGCAGGTGCTTGACTTTGGACCTCACCTTTCTTCCACCTCTGCCCCTCCAGGCTCTCCAGGAATCCAACTCAGGAAGTGAGAGTGAGGCACAGATCTTGGATTACTTGCCTGGAGAGGGCAAAGAAACCTGGCAGGCAAAGTGAGATGTTAGGCCTGGAGTTGAGGCAGGCACCATGCTGGACAGAGCCACAGCAGTCACGGGGGCACTGGGCTCCCCGCACGGTGGGTGGGGTTCGTTATAGACCATTCATCCAAAGAAATCCTTCAAAGGTCCCTGACACATTTTCTGTGGATTTGAGCCTTTCTTCATGAGGGAAAACGACCTTTCCCACCTCCCTTTCCCATTCTGACTCTGAATCAGGCTTCTTGTCCTGGCATTGAGCATGGCAATTTATTTTATTAATGTACACATGAGGGGAAAATTCATAATTTCTGTAGGCTGATGGAAGAAACGTCTGCAGGCTTGGTGCTCTTGCCTCACCTCTGTCTTTACTGGCGAGAGGAGTTGGACTGGTAAGGGCAGTGGCAGGAAGATGTTTGGGCACTGAGGTGGCTGGGATGGGAGGAGGTGTGATCTAAACCTGGTGGTTACAATTGGCCCAGGCTCTGAGTTCTCTGTCACACTTAGCCCTTTCTCTGCCTTTTCTCTTCGGAGTTGAACACCAACTGACACAGGCCTGTGGGTGGACTGAGGGCTTTGGATTCTTGGAAACTGTGAGTCCTTCTCTGAAACATTCCTCTCTTCACATTGCTCTTCTGGGGGAGAGTTCTTGATGATGGTGCCATGTGAGGGACCCATAGGAATGACACTGGTAGGAACAACTGGAGCATGTTCTGGGACAGCACCAGTCACTCCCAGAAGTCATGGTCCTACAGCACAGGAAGTTCACTAGGAGGGCACAAAAGGCAAGGCTATTGGCCTCAACGGCACTAACAGGAGGTAGTTATAAGACCAGGATATCTAGAGGAGGAGACAAAACTTTGGTTGATGCTATGGGTATTGCAAATACTGTAAGGAGAGACAAATCACTTTCTGGGAATAGAAAAGTAAAAAAGGGGAAAATAGCAGAGATCCAGCCTGATTCTGGAAAAAAAAGAGAGAGATTTTTTCTTTAGTTTCCCTTTAAAATGGTAAAATAGCTCTAGAATCTTCAAGTCAATTAACACATCATCACCATTCTTATCTAGTGGGTCAGGAGATGCTCCTGGTTCAGATACTCCGTGGTTCACATCCACGGCCGCCAGAAACTCATTCTACCTACACGACATTCATCTTCCTGCATCCCTGCAGCCCCGAACATTTGCTACACATCATTTTTGAGCGGCCACTATGACTGGCCAGAGACAGGTGATCGTGACTAAGAGCACAAGCTCAGGAGCTCTCACTTTCTGTGTGTCCTTGAAGTTACTCAACCTCTCTAAACGTTGACTTCCTCGTTTGAAAAAAAAAAAAATAGGAATGGTGGTCCCCACACAGAGTTTCTCTGGGGACTGAGATAATGTATGCAATGCCTTTGGTACACCAAATGCAAGTGTGTCTTGGCCCAGTCCCTGCTGAGCTTATCACCATCAGCACAGCATCATCATCATTACCATCATCGTCACCATCATCACCATCACGACGGCAGCTACCATTTATTCAGTAAGGCACCCCATTTTTGCAATTTTTATTCATACTTTAAATCCTACAAAATAGTCTATTTACCCCCTGGAACTCAGCTGTTGGCCCTGGGCTTACTGAGCGGCCAACTTTAAAAGCGGATCCAGAAGGATGATGAGATTATAGTGATTTAAGGAGCAAAGTGGAGACATTCCTCACAGGAGTGAGACCTGCCCTATGCTCAGGGCAGAGTGGTAAAGAGGGGAAAACACCGCACAATCTGTCCAGAGCCCGTCACTTGTGTGACATCGCGCAAGTCACTCAATGTCCTCAGACCTTGGTTCTCTTCATCTGCCACTTGAGGGTAAGGTCATGTCTGCCTTGCCAACCTCACAGCATTGACCTGAGGATCAGATGAGATATAGTACCTGAACTTGATGCGTGGAAAATGTTATTATTACACCTACGAAGAAAGCCCCTAATCCGTCGTTTGGACCCCCACTCTGTTCTTTCCTCCTTTCCTTCTCCCATCATTCGTTACGAGGAAATCTTTTCACACCACATCCTGCCCCATCTGAAAACCAATCAGCTCTCCATCGATAGGCCTTCTGCTGTATATAATGAGACTTCTGCAGGTGTGCCTTGTAGGGAACAGTCCTTTGCGGTCTGATCAGTTGTAAATTAGAGAAACCATTATTCGACCTAAAAGCAAAGGGCCAGCTCTGAGGTCTAGGGACTCCACGTGGTATTCTAAGAGGCCCTGCTTCGTCTCGGCCATCTCTGCTACCTACAGAAAGGCCTTCACTGAAGAGCCGTTTATTATGTCCTCGGCTACAACTGAAGATTAACATTAAAAATGCCATTCGAGGGGAAAATTGTGTGGCTTTAAGAGCCTGGGATTTGGGGATCAGAAACATCTGGCTTAAACTCTTGCTCTGCCACGTAAAAGCCATGGGACCTGAATGTTAAGCCTTATGCTCTTCAAGCCTCGGGTTTTTCTTTTCTACAGTACACAGCTGTGATTGGACTTGTTAAATATATATTTAGAAGAGCGTTGGCACCTATATAGTAGGCTAGCAAAAAGGGGTAACTATCACATCATTAATATTTATTGAAAAACATATCAGTGCCTTCAGCCGTTGTCCACTATGAGAGTAAAAGTCTATAATAATAGACAACAAATGACCACATGACAAAGCATTCTTAGCAATTAGAGCCCAAGAAAGAAGTCTGTCCTAAAAAAAAACTATTTACTAGACGAGTAAACTTATCTTGACTCATTTAAGAGAAAATATCAAAACTTTCTCCGCCTACAAAAACCTCAGAGCTTCTTGGGGAATCTGAATCCGAGATGGACTTCGCTAAAGAATGATGAGAAGCACCTGATGTCAGAGCTATTCACCAAGGTTCAATCGAGGGAGAATTTCTCCTCGCTCCCAGCTGCCCACAGCCCACACCTGCTGCTGAGTGAACTATCACGTGAGTGCCAGCCTGTACAAGGAGGTGCCAAGAGCTGAGGAAATGGAATAACCAAGACTGGGGGGTACCCAGTCTGTGGGAGGTGGCGCACAAGACCCCTGCCCCCAGGGAGACCCCAGTCTGATGATAGAGGCACAGTCCATGTCCTTCAGGAGTATCTATTCTTTTTTTTTTAAGATTTTATTTATTTATTTTTAGAGAAAAGGAGGGAGGAAGAGAGGGAGAGAAACATCAATGTGTGGTTGCCTCTTGCATGCACCCTACTGGGGACCTGGCCTACAATCCAGCCATGTGCCCTTACATGGGAATTGAACCAGCGAACCTTTGGTTCAAAGGCTGGTGCTCAATCCACTGAACCACACCAGCGGGGGGGAGGGAGTATCTATTCTGATTGGGGAGGCAAAAAAGACCAAAACAGAATGCTGTTTGGCCTTTTCTGCTAAGAGGTTCAGAGCCAAATTCCGTGGTCAATGCGGGAAGCACTTGATTACACCCTGTTAACATAATTATCTCCTCCTTTTCTCTATGTGACTTTTGATCATTATAACTTCATTTGAATAATCCTATTAAATAAAAACTTTCATTGTAATCTGCTATACCAGCCCTCATATTTTAAATAGTAGGAGCATAAATTGCAATAAATATGTAAGTAACCATATCTTTACTTAAAATTCCAGTACCAAAAAAATGATGAATTGAAGACAGTGGGGGTGGGTTTGAGCTCTATAAGCATCGGAGAGTTCCGATCCAATAACAGGCCCACAGGTCAGACCTGGCTGCGCCGGCCCCTCTGCCCAAGGCTGGGTCTAGAAGGACAGTCCTCACTACCACACCTGAGATACTTCCTCAAAAAGCAAATTCCCAGGGTCTCATCCTGAACCTCTTGTGTCAGAATTTCCAGATGTAGCCTAGAAAGCTACAGGCCTAACAATAGACCCTGCATGATTCACATCATCACAGAATCTGAAAAACACCAGGCCCCATATTTCTCTGAGGGTGGTGAAAAGGCCATTAAAACCACCCAGAGGAGCCTCTTAAAAATGCAGATTCTTGCCCCCTCCCCCACTAGGATCTACTGAATCAGAAATTCTGAAAGTGGGCCCTGGAATATGCATTTTTACGAGCACTCAAAGTTGTGCTTACAGGCTGTTTATTCTCTGGCCCTCTGCAGTGTGAGTCACAAGGTGGCCAGGTTTGTTCTGTCTGGTCCATCTGCTCAGTCTGGCAGGAGTGAGGGAAATGATGGAAACGTGTATAGCCTTCTTATATAGGCATCCGAGCAGCACAAACCCGTCTACTACACAGGGTGTGGCAAAAGTAGGTTTATAGCCCTGGCTGGCGTAGCTCAGTGGATTGAGCGTGGGCTGCGAACCAGGCATCGCAGGTTCAATTCCCAGTCAGGGCACATGCCTGGGTTGCGGGCCATGTCCCCCAGCAACCGCACATTGATGTTTCTCTCTCTCTCCCTCCCCCTTCCCTCTCTAAAAATAAATAAATAAAATCTTTTAAAAAAAAAAGTAGGTTTATAGTTGTGAGTATGCAAAACACAGAATTTCTTCTTGTATTATTTATTAACTATTGTATTAAAGTCAACTTTCGCTCCACCCTGTATGCAATGCTGTGTTGTAGAGTTCTTGTAAGTTTTTACACACCTCCTCCCTTCAGAAGCACTGGAGGGCTAACAGAGGGCTCCTTGCTCTTTTCAGTCATTTCATAAGGTAGAATTAAAGCTTAAAGGTCTTTGTTTCCAAATCTCAGGATCCACTGTCCGGTTGTTCAGCCCCCTCAGTCTACTCCATTACAGGGCCAGCTCCGGGGGCAAGTGGCCTGGACCTAGGCCAGACTGGCACAGCACGGAAGGTGTGGAAATCAACCTCTCACAGTTGACATGATTCTACTGCTCAGACCGGTATTAATAATGGTCTCAATTTTAGCCAGAAGTGAAAGACGAGGCAAAGTGCACTTAAAGCAGGGGGGACGGATCAGTCATAGCAGAAATATATACATGGCAGGAGGTGGGGGAAGGGGTCACATTTCAATTAAGGTTAGTCTTAATTGTCTACTTACCTGTATGTCTTAATCAATCCAGCCATCCACCTACCTACCCAACATTCCAGAAATACACACATATAGTACTTGCCAATGAGCCAGACGCATTAAGGAAATATGGGTGGGCCTACCTATTTCCTCTCACATCGTTTTTGGCCAGTGATCAGGCAGTGACTGTACGCTTCCTGATGCTGTGTACACGGGTCCCTCATAGCACCTGCTAAGTCTTCTGCCAGGCCTCGGACCCAGGGGGGCTGAAGTGGCCACCACCACTAGATCCCTCACAGAAACATCACGGCTGTGAGAATTCTTCAAGAGGAGGAGGGAGGACAGGTCCAGCGGCCTCTTCCCACCAGAGCTTTGGCTGTGCAAGTACCACTCCTGGGGCGAGGAGGAGTTTTCTGGAAAGGCAAAGTCATTGGCATTATCAATTTGTGCTGCTGAACCCACAGTACTACTTTCTGGCAAAGGCCACGTCCGTCTAGGGTCTCCTGGCCTAAATCTGACTCAGAATCATCCATTGTTCCTTCTCTCCAAATACTTTCTCTTCCCTGTTTTTTCATACGTAATTCCCTCAGCTGGTACAGACTTAGCTGAATGAGCCTCAGCTGAATGAGGGTACCTAAACATAGCATTCTATTTTAATCTTTCTTGTCTTTCAATAAGACTAGAGGCTGCCTAAGGACAGGGTACACCCCCGCTTCAGACCAGATGCTCCCCGCAAATTAGGACTGATTCTGTTGTTTACTCCATCCCCTAAGCTCTTGGCACCTCCCTGTACAGGTTGGCACTCACGTGACTGGTTACTTAACCCCAGCTTCGAGTTGTAGAGAGCTGGGGACAAGGAGAACTTCTCCCTCAATTGAGCCTTGGTGAGCAGCTCTGACATCAGATGCCGCTTCTTCAGGTTATTCTTTAGTAAAGCCCATCTTGGGTTCAGATTCTTCAAGAAGCGCTGGGATTTCACAGGCAGAGAAATTTTCGATATTTTCTCCTGGAGGAAGTGCTCAGCAATCTGCTGTTTCTCGCACGTAAAGGAGACCACCCTGCCCACCTCTGGGCTGCTGTGTTCGGAGCTGACTGTCACGATGGTGCTCACGAGAGACTCAGGGCCGTCTGAGACCTGGGGAGCCGATTCTGAGGTTTCTACTGAACTTAAGGGCTAGAAGAGAAAACGATCCAAAATGAGACTGTGGAAAACAAAGAGCTCCTGTCTGTGTCATTCTTGATTTAAACAGACTGAGCTGATTCTATCGGCAGGAAGAGGAGGACACAATACGTTAAACGCTAGGACAGCAGATGGTGGGGGATGGCCGCAGCTTCCTCTGGAGGTCTTCCAATAGGGCAGAGATTTTAAACTCTGGAGAATGGTAATCAGAGAAACAGATATTATTTCAGTTATTAGGCTGGCAAACATGAGAAGCTGTAGGTGGAATGCACAGGCACAGGGACTCTCATACACTGCTGATGAGCATGCGGGCAGCCATTCTGGTGAACCACCTAGAAATAGTTGGTCAAATACGATTACAAATACCCTATGACCAGCAACTCTGTTCCTAGGTATACATTTAAAATAAGATGTTAGATAGTTCCTTTTTAAAAATTATGTATGCCAGTGTTCCCAGCAACATTACTCTCAACAGCCAAAAGCAGCCAGATGTCCACTAAAAGGTGAATGGATAAATGTGGTATATAATGGAATACTATTCAGCCTTAAAAAATAAGAAAACTCTGATATATAATAGAACATGAATGAACTTTGAAAATATTATGCTAAGTGAAATAAGCCAGACACAGAAGTATACATACTGTATGGTTCTACTTATAGGAGGTACCTACAGCAGTCATAGATACAAAAAGCACAATAGAAAAAAAAATAAGGCAGAAAAAACACTTGAAAAAATAATGACCATAAATTTCTCAAATTCATCGGAAGTCATCAATTTCCAAAACCAAGAAGCTCAAGAATACTAAATACAATAAATACAAATAAAACTACACTCAGACACACCTTAACCAAATAGCTGAAATCCAGAGATAAAGAGAGTACCCATTTAAAAAATGACACATTGCATATAGGGCACAATGTTATAAATTAAAGAAGGAAAAAGAGAGAAGGAAGGAAGGAAGGAAGGGAAAGAAAGAAAGAAAAAAGAAAGAAAGAAAGAAAGAAAGAAAGAAAGAAAGAAAGAAAGAAAGAAAGAAAGAAAGAAAGAGGAAGGAAGAAAGGAAGGAAGGAACCAGAAGATAGTGGAACAAAATTTTTAAGTGCTGCAAGAATAATGTCAACCCAAAATTCTAGGTCCAACAAAAATATCCTTTGAAGTAAAACCTAAATAAAGGCATTTGCAGATAAACAGAACCAGAAAACTCATCACCAGCATATAGGGGTGCATTATAATAAATACTAAAGGGAGTTTTTCAGGCAAAAGAGAAATGACATCGCACAATAAATAAATCCAAAGTAAATAAAAAAAAGTATTAATAAAGAGTAGAAATCAATGAAATCCAAAGTCAGAAAATGAAACCAAAGCCAAGTTCTTTGAAAAAAGTAAATACATTGATAAATTCCTGCAACACTTACCAAAAAAAAAAAAAAAAAAAAAAAAAAAAAAAAAAAAAAAAAAAAAAAAAAAAAAAAAAAAAAAAAAAAAAAAAAAAAAAAAAAAAAAAAAAAAAAAGGTGAAAGAATAAATGAATTACCAATATCAGGAATGAAAGAGAGAGTCTTACTACAGATTCTGCAGACATTAAAAGAATAATAGGAGACTACTATAAATAATTTTTCATATATACATACAACAGTTAAAATGAACCAATAGCTCAAAAATTTTTTAAAAATTATTCAAAATGAAAATCATAACTGTTAAAGAAATTGAATATGTAGCTTAAGATATTTCAAAAAACAACCCTGAACACCCAGATAGTTTCACTGGAGAACTCTAACCAAATATTTAAATAAAAATAATGACAATTCTACACAATCTCTTCCAGAAAACAAAGAGGAAGGAACACTTTCATATTTATTTTCTGGAGTCAACATTATCTTAATATCAAAGAAAGACAAAGGAAGTAGAATAAAACAACTATAGAACAAGATCTCGTGTGAACACAGACATAAAAATCCTCAACAAAACTTTAGCAAATGGAATCCAGAAATGTGCAAAAAAAATAAATACCCCCGGCCTGACTGGTGTGGCTCAGTGGGGTGGGTGTCGTCTCACAGACAGAAAGGTTGCTGGTTGTCGTTCCATTCCCAGTCAGGGCACATGCCTGGGTTGCGGGCCAGCCCTCCCCACTGGGGACATGCGCAAGGCAACTGATGGATATTTCTCTCACACAATGATGTTTCTCTCCCTCTCTTTCTCCCTCCCTTGCCTTCTCTCTAAAATTAAATAAATAAAACCTTAAAAAACAATTCCCGTGACTAAGTGAAGTTTATTGCAGTGATGCAAGGTTGGCTCAATATTTTGAAAAGTCAATCTTTGTAATCCACCATATTAACAGTCTAAAGTAGAATTGTATAGTTAAGATTTGAGCATTTCAAAACATATAAATTTAATATTTTTTAAAAAGGAAAAATGGGGTTCAACAAGAAAAAAATAGGACATAGAATGAGATAAATGACCCAATCAAATTTAAGTAAATTTTAAATTCATACATTTAAGAAATCTTTACTTTGCAAAGAAACATACTAACAATAGATGGTGGATAGAAGAATGGAGGTGGGTATGGGGGAAATGGGGTAAATACTGGGTTGGCCAAAAAGTCTGTTTAGTTTTTTCCATAAAATAAAAGACATATTTTTTCATTTTCACTGATAACTTTATTGATTTGGATATTTTGAGAGTGTTGGCTATCTCAGGCATGGCATAACGTTGATTGTTCTCAATTAATATCTCAATCTGATCACTATCAACTTCAACTGGCCTACTGGTCTACCCAACTGTGGAGCATCATGCAGTGAGAAATCTCCAGCATGAACTTTGGAGGCCATTTTTGACACATTTGATCAGTCACAGCACCTTCTCCATACGCTACACAAATCTTTTTTTGTGTTTCAGTTGCATTTTTACTTTTCTTGAAATAATAAAGCATAATATGCCAAAAATGTTGCTTATTTTTCTCTATCTTCAATATTAAAATGGCTATACAAAAATACACCAATTTTGATTTTTTTAAATGCTCACTGATAATAACAGCTGTCAACAATACTCTCTAACAACATTAAATTGTTTCTAATGAAGTTAAAGACAACTAAGTGCTACTAGAGCCATCTTATGGAAAACAACAAACGAACCTTTTTGCCAGCCCAATACACAAATAAAACAGGAAAATGTGTTGAATGAACCAAGTGTGAGGCAGCATCCTGAACCAAAGATTTTGATTGAATCAACCTCCTGCACATGAAATTTAAAAAATGGTCCTGGCTGGTGTGGCTCAGTAGATTGAGTTCTGGTCTGCGAACCAAGAGGTAGCTGGTTCAATTCCCAGTCAGGGCACATTTCTAGGTTGCGGGCCAGGTCCCCAGTAGGGGGCATGCAAGAGGCAACCACACATTGATGTTTCTCTCCTCTTCCTCCTTCCCTTCCCTTCTCTCTAAAAATAAATAAATAAAACATCTTTTGGAAAAAAAAGAAAAGAAAAAAGAACCCATAAGGATTCAATCCTCATCTCTACTTATAAAAAGAAAATGTTGTTGCCCTACTTTTTTAACCTCTTTACAGTTAAGTAGTACTGCTTTAACTCTTAGGTTCGTGAGAAAAGAGCAAAGGCATTCTTAAGAAGCAGCAGTGATATTAAAATAAGAGCCAATACTCACTGCGTCCTGTGTGTCAGACCCCACTCTGAGCATTTTCATGAATCCTTTCATTTAATCCTCACAGGAATCCACTGGTCGGCCCAGCATTTTTTTAGATGGGGAAACTGAGGCTTATGGAAATTAAAGTGACTAGACAGAAGCCATATATATAATAAAAGGAGACTCCAGGGTCCAAACTGTATTCTTTTGGTGCATGTGTGTGCTTAAAAGAACACGTAACATAAAACTTGCCATCTTAACCATTTTTCAGGGTACAGTGGTATTAAGGGTATGTCCATCGTTGTGCAGCAGACCTCTAAACCTCTCACTTGCAGAACTGAAATTCCAGACCCACTAACCAACCCCTCTTTGCACCGCCCCGCAGCCCCTGGCCACCTCCATTCTACTATCTGTTTCTGAGAGCTGGACTGTGCTAGATACCTCATGTCAGTGGAATTTGTCTTTTCCTGACTGGCTTTTTTCCCTTTGGAGAATGGTCTGTTTAAGTCCTCGGCTTATTTAAATGTGGCATCGTTGTTGTTCTCCAGCTGTAAGACTTCTGTATAGAACATGGATACTAACCCCTTATCAGATACATGGTTTGCCAATGCTTTCTCCCATTCCACCGGATGCCTGTTCACTCTGTTGGTTAAGTTTGATGTAGGCCCCACTTATCTAGTTCTGCTTTTGTTGCCAGTGCTTTTGGTGTCGTATCCAAGAAATCATTGCCAAATCCAATGCCATGAAGCTCCACACTCTCTTAAAGGTGTTAGTCCAACTGTGAGTTGTAAACCTATTAGCAGGTCATGAAATTAATTTAGTGGCTTGTAACGGATTATTTTTTTTAAGAATAAAACAGAATAGCACAGAATGGAAAATACTGAATGAGTCACAATATTTAGTATGGCGAAGCATTGTCTCAGAAGTTTTTTCTAGTCGTGTAGATATGTGATGGACTACAAAATAAAATGGATCTCTACTGTGGGCTGTGGTTAGAAATTTGAAAAAACATTGCCTTAAGCTATCCTGTGCTTGGACCAAGCAAAGGACCAAAGATGCTGAAAATTTCCCAGTAGTTACAGTAGGGTCATCACACAGCCCGTGGTGGGCCTAATTAGGATGAATGCCAAAGACCTGTGCTTAAACTGTCAGGGCCACATTCCTGTGGCAACTTAGTGTCTGCAAAAATAGAAAGTCAACTGTCACATTAAATTAATACTTTTGATGTGAATTCTATTGGCCTTGTTTGTTTTAATTTGGTTTTGTAGTTACATAGGAGTTATAAGTATAAAGATTTTGTATCTCTTTTTCTACTTGTATATATTTATAAAAACAATTTAAGTCTACATTGGGGAATCTCAGTTTTCTTTCATTTAAGAGGTGTCCATACATTAGCAGTGTGTGAGAAATACTGTTTAGGTGGTATTGGGTTTAAGAGTGCCCCCTCCCCAAATTCATGTACACGTACAATCTCAGAATGTGACCTTAGTTGGAAAGAGGATATCTGTAGGTATAACAAGTTAAAACAAGGTCATAGTGGATGAGGGTGAGCCCTAAATCTGATGACTGGTAATTCTTGCAAGAAGGCCACGTGAGACATACAGAGAAGAAACAGAAGGGGGAGAGTCCATGCAATGACTGAGGCAGAGGTTGGACTTATGTGGACACAAGCCAAGGAATGCCAAGGATGGTCGGCAACCACTAATAACTAGCACAAAGCAAGGAAGGCTCCTGGAGAGCCTTCAGATGGAGCAGGCCCTGCTGGCACCGTGTTTTCAGACTGCTAGTCCCCATAACTTGAGAGGATACATTAGCGTTTTAAGCCACCAAGTGCGTGGCAATTTGTTATAGTAGCCCTAGGGTCCACACAGAGGCAGCCAAATCCCCAAAGCACACACTTTCCTGGGTCTAAAAAGAGGGAATGCATAGGACGACCTTTCTAAAGGCCTAAAAGTGTTGGTCTCTACTCCTAGCAGCTATTTCCACAACTTGGACTTCCCAAGTGGGAAAATCAAGGCCCAGAGAGGTGAAGTGGTTTACTCAAAGGGCCATAGGACATCAGGGGCAGAGAAGGGACAGAAAGCAATACTCCCATCACCTCTCAAGCTTGGCCCTCTAGGACGTCGACCCCTCCACTCACCACAGTGCCAGCGACTATGTTCACTGCAGAGGCAGACTTGGCTTCCTTGATCGTGAAGATGGGTTTACTGAGCTCCAGCCCAGAGCAGCTGAGAAACCTTGAATTTCTGAGGTCAGGTACGGAGGAGCAATGTCTTGCGGATGCAGGCTTGGGAGGAGCAGGGTCACCCTCCTCCTTGGGGGCCTCCTGGTCAAGGCTGCTCTCTGTCTCAATTTTCTTCGCATCTCTGCCATTCAAGAGCATGTCAAGTGCACAGGACTCTAATGTCAATGGCTCGAAGGACTGGAAAGGAGGAAACCAAACACACAGCTCCTGGGAACCCAGCTCTGTCTACTTCCAGATTCATCTGCACCCAAGAGTAGGTGCAAAGGAGATGCGGAGGAGAAGGAAAGCGATCGGTGTCCAAGTCTCCTAGAGAGCTCATGGATGGCTCCGTGGGGTCTTTGAACCTCTTAAAGCTATAACTCTGTATACTTTATGGCAAGAGACCCCATAGCTTTTATCAGATCCTCACAGAGTCTACAACCCCAGCAAAGTTGTAGGAAAAAACAAAAACACAAAACCCTGTTCTAATCCCATCCCTTCGGGTGAGTCTTTGAGAAGAAGGGGATGGACTAAAAATCAGCTGAATCTCTCCACTGAGCCAGAAGAGAAAGCTAGGCAGAGACGGGGAATCCAGAGATTCAGATCATAGGACAACGGGCCCCCAGCCGGGACACGGTGCACACTTAGAGCAGAAAACAGGCTGGAAGGACCTGGCTGTTGTCAGTCACCATGTAATGTTCGGAGGGTCCTGCCTCCTAGAAGCTCCTTCCTGTGGCCTCCTTTCTCAGCTGTGCCCCTGGCCTCCTGGAAGGGAGTGTCACAACCCAAACTGGAGTTGGGGACAATGAGTATATGTAGTCCTGGAGCCCACTCTCTCTGCGGGGATTCTGCTCAGCCTCCCAGCTCCTAACTCCTACTGGAGAAGGCAAGAAGGACAGACCAGTGAGCATCCACTCTGCCTGGATGGAGGGATCCTCTGAAGGAGGCAGGCTCCTTAGGACTTCTAGGCTCCCCCTTCGGTGGCCCAGCCCTCCGTGCAGCCCCGTTCCTTCAGTGTGTCTGGGCTCTGAGTAGTGGTCTCCTTGGCAACCACCCACGGATTGGCCCCAGCCGGGGAAGGGTGCTAGGCACCGAGGCTCCCCTCCCGTCCAGGTTTACTTGTTTGGAGGCGTGGGTGCCAGCGGCTTTGTATTTCTGCTGTCGAGTCTGGTGCCAGCTTCTCAAGCCCTTGTCTCTCGCTTGTTCGCCTGCCGACTCCCCCTGCATCTCCGCCTTCTTCTCTTTCCTTCGGAAGAACTTTTTCTCCTCTTTTAGTCTCAGCTTCTGGATCAGCTGCCTGCCCGTTGAGGAAAAGTGAGTGTCATGTGGGTTAGGGATGGGCTTCACGTGAGGGCATTCTCCTGCAGGGGTAGACAAGACCTGGCAAAGAGCAGAGACCTCCACACTCTCCCCGCCCCAGCATGTCCAGTCTGCACAAATGATTGGAGGTCCCAGGACAGGAGGTGAAGGGGTCATCCGCTCACACACCATTCCCAGTCTAGGCAACAGATTCCATAAAGAGACGTGCAAGGATGGACTGCACTCCACCCCACTCCGCCACACCTCTGTCTCTCGCCCCACCGCCCATTGGCCAGATCCCATACATGGCAAGTGCTGGGAAGAGGTCTGGGAAGGAGGCCAAAGTTAAGGGCTCCCACACTGGACCACTGCATATCCTGGGCCTCTCTGACCAGTGATGTAGTGGAAATAATGTAGTCACAAGAGTCAGGAGATAGGGGCTCAGTCTTTCTTCTGTCATTATCTCTATACAATGTCTTTCTTCTCTGTCCTGCCCTCTCCTTCCATGAAATGAGGCGGTGGGTGGGCACTGGACTGGAAGGCAGGAGTCCCTTCCAGCACTTAGATTATATACCTGCATGAACCAGGAGGCAGCTCTGAGGGCTAGGCGTTCTGGAGTGGGGTGGGGGTACCTGTCTCAGCGGTGAGTCTCTGGAAACAGCCACATGTCTACTTAACACCCCACCACAGGGAACCTTCCAATTGCTGGTCCTTGTGAGACTAAAGCAAATGTGTCCCCAGCCACGGGTGTAGCTCACAGACCCTCCTCGCAGCCCCAAACCAGTCACCCCACAGGTGGAGCATGACCCCTCAACACTCCCGCCCACCTCGAGGGCGCCTTCCTACCGGGCATACAGCTCCCGGGCTCTGGAGGCCACCGTGTTCTGGAAGAGGGAGCTGTTGTCCTGGAAGAACTTCTCATACTTCTCTGAGCTCAGACTGGGGTAGATCAGGCGGAACCCTCGACAGTTTTCCTTCTCGTACTTCTCGGTCATCGCTAGACGCAAGGCCTGGAAACCCTTGACTTCCTCGATCCTGTTGGCAACCAGAACACAGGGCTGCGTTGGGACACGGCCCAGTGCTTGGAAGGAACACGGCCACGCCGCACGTCACCTAGGGCCAGGCGGAGGCGGCCTTGCACACGATGGCCATTAATCGGTCTTTCCTAAATATTTCCCCGCGAGGATTCTAGCCCTCCTGGGAGAGCCAACGCCGTACGTAACACACTAAGAGCTGATTAGAACGGTCTTTGCAACACTTCACTCAATTCTCCCCTGTTACAAGGAAAGCCCATTTCCCTCTTGGCTTAGTTCTGACCAGGCAGACTATCCCCAGCTTCCCAATCACAGCCCCAACTCTCCTGTCCTCTGGAGAACGACAGCTCGTGCTTTGCTAAATCTGAGGAGCTTCTTGGATGAGCTGGATGAGCTTTTATGAGCCGTGGTGATCTCATGCTTCCTCGCAGTCCCCTGGGAAGGCGGAGGCCAGGGAAGGAGGAACGGTAAGTCCCTCTTACAGTGGGGAAACCGAGCGCCGCTGACCTACCCGGGCCAAGTCACGAGGAGGAGAATGATCCAGGACAAAGTCCTGGCAGCTCTGTAACTGACGCCGCCTCCTCCTCGAGGAGCTCGGAGAAGGCTGGCGCAGTGGAGGCACCCTGGAATCCCGGGCCACACGGTCCCTGGGCTCTGGGCGCAGACCTGCACTTACCCACAAGGTGACCCAGTGCAAGTCAGCTCCCCTGCCAGAGTCTTTGTCTCCTTAGCTGCACAAACAGGGCCGTTCAACACCTGCCTACCACCCTCCTAACGGGGACATGTGACAGCGCTCTGAGAAACACAGTGCCGTCCAGACTTTGATGCTATTGCCCCAGTTCCGGTTCAGTCTCAGAGGGCCGCACGTGAGGAGGGCAGGGGCCACGGTGGGGTCCAAAAATCAACATAGGCAACTATTCACCCAGACTCAGAGTCTTCTGACACCACGGTCACTCTGCAGAAGAAGGCCTCTCTGTAAGGCAAGTGCTTCCCAGCAGGGAGCGGGGACACGCTAGCTCCTGCCAGCGTAGCAACAGGAGGTAGGACTGATGAATCTTTCTTTTTGTAAAAATGAAGAAATGGTTTTACTTTTTTTTTTTTAATTGTTGTTCAAGTACAGTTTTCTGCCTTTTACTCCCATCCCAGCCCCCCCCGCCAGGTTTTACTTTCTGTATTGGTAATCCCTGAATCTTCATATGATATTAATAAGGTTATATATATTATATACAGTTATGTCTGTAACATAAATCTCCTAAAATAGAAACAAAGGAATATTCACAGTAAAACTATTCAAACTGCTACATTCCACAAATACAAACTAATTTTCCAAGTTGGATAACCATTTGTAAGAGCTGGCCACCCTCCCCACCAATTCCAAGCAAGATTCTTAACAGCCTCAAGAACAAATTACAGTACCAGGCATTATGATAAGCCTTTTACACACATTATCTCATTTAATTCCCCCCAGTAACTTTATGTATCATTAGCTCCATTTCACAGAAAGAACATCGAGGCTCCAAGAAGTGACATAAAGCCCCACAAATGGTAGGCTATTGAATCATGACTTGGACCAGGACAGGCCAGTCTCATTGGGAGTGGGGAACTCATTAAAGAGGGGTCCCCGAGGGCAAGGAGCGCTCCTGCACCTGCTCTCCCGGGAACGACACTGCTGCAGGAACCGCCCCCGCTGTCTCTCCTCCTCCAGGACTTTCTTTTTGTCACAGCTTCCCAGGTTGATCAGGACCAAGGTGTCATACAGCAGACTGTCCTTCACCTCTTTGTCCAAGCAGGAGTCCGTGGAGAAGCTGGGAGAGTGGTTGACCTGTGAGGGCAAGACGGCAGCTGGGGCTGAGCTGTCCAGAGCGAAAGCAGAGAGTGAGGCCCGAATGCCACCTCTGGGGAGCTACCTAAGCCCGCCTGGGGGCCCTGGGTGGGAGAGGGAGAGGGAGAGAAGGTCTGGCCTGGAGCCACAGGGAGGAAAGGAGGAAGTGGAACCCCCTCTAGTTTAACTAGCTTTTACTTTAGTCCTTTCTTCTTGAGAGGCATCAGGGTGGGCCTCATCCTTGGTTTCCCTCTGTCATGTGTGTGATGATCTCTCATGTGCGCTGTGAGTCCACAGAGCAGGGGGAAGGGTCAGTCCAAAGGGCCAGGAAGAAGGTAGGGAGTAGACAGGAGTGCTGTATTCGGTATCCTGACCAGGGTTGAGGGGGAGACAGGTGGGAGAAGGGAGAGGACTCATTCCCGCTCACAGAAAAGTCCATATTGTTCAGAGGTGCTATGTGACATTTGAAGATTTCTAGCAGTTTCTGCAGGCTTGCTCCTGATAGCTAGTTCTGCTCTTTGCGTAAGAGTGTCAAACAGCCATATTCCCACCCATACCTGGGAACAAAGACTGGGAGGGAAGGAAAGGCCAAGTCCCAGGTATCTGACCTGTAATTCTGGGTTCTGTGCTCCGGAGACTGACTAGCTGGCACTAGCATCTCTGACTTGTCCCACCCCCGCCCCCGCCCAATCTGGAAAAGAGACAGCCACCAGAAGCTCCTCTTCCTCCCCTCCCACCACCCTGTGGGCCTAGGGGAAACAGGAAGCTCACTGAGTGGCCCACCACCCATTCCTGTGGCCATAGACACCATGCCATTCTCTAGTAGTGTTTGGATCTGAGTGGTCCAATCCCCTGACAGCCAGGCCTGACAGCTCCTATCTGATCTTCAAATCCATTGACCCAGCTTTTTATCTTTTGTTACTTAAATTTTTTTTCCAGCCCTGGCTGGTACGGCTCAGTGGATTGAGCACCAGCCTGCAAACCAAAAGGTCAAGGGTTCAATTCTGAGTCAGGGTACATGCCTGGGTGGCAAGCCAATGTTTCTCTTCCTCTCTTTCTCCATCCTTTCCCCTCTCTCTAAAATTAAATAAATAAAATCATTTTAAAAATAAAAATACAATTTCTTAAAATAATTTTTTTCTGTCCTCACCTGAAGACATATTTATAGAGAAAGGGGAAGGGAGCGAGAGCAGGAGCAAAAAAAATATCAAGAGAGAGAGAGAAACATCAATTGGCTGCCTCCCTTACATGCCCCGCCTGGGAACTGAACCCACAATCTAGGCATGTGCCCTGATCAGGATCCAACCTGTAACCTTTTGGTCCATGCTTCAACCGAATGAACCATACAGGCCAGGGTCATCAACTTGGCTTTGATGAAGAACACCCCCTTTCTGGGAGACGACTCAGTTAAAAAGGTAGAGCTGGCTTAAGAATCACTCTGTGCCTGAGATCAGCGTTTCCAAGTCTCCAGGAACCTCAAAGAGGCACAGGGAGTTCTCCAATTTCTGGCCATCTACCCCCCCCTGGTGGCCACTTGTCAGCTAAGGGCCAAGCCCCAGGCAGCAAGCACTGTGGGAGGAACCAGCGACGCAATTCAGTCGAGATTAAAGGTAACTAGCTGAGCTGGGGTGGGGGGCGGAGAGGTGAGCCTGAAGCTAGCTGACCCCAAGAACAGCGGCCGGTTTCCACCCCTCACCCAGCCTCCCTACCTCCAGCAGCCAGGGCTTGAGTTTGCGGTCCAACAAAATGTCGAAGCCCAGGATCTCAAAGCAGGCGCTGTTGAGCGTGTGGTTGGGGAAGCAGGTGTGGTAGTTGTGCTTGATGACGGGGCAGGCCGAGATGATGGTCTTGATGATGACATCCTCGATGTCTCCCCACACCTGCTTCATGTTGTAGCCTTGGCTCTCCATGTACTTGTGGAAGGTGGAGAGCTTCCTGGGGGCGAGGGGGGGCAGGGAACCAGGGGCTAGGATGAAGGGCAGCTCACCTCTGGTCATCTAAGGCCACGGCATGCTGGCAACCAGAAACTTCTGGGGAAAGTAAGGTGCCAGAGCCCATAGGGATGGGCCCCCAGGAGCTGAGGTGTCACCAGGACTATGCCAACTCGGAAGAGGCCTGCGGGAGCCTCAGGGGCACACTTGTCAGGACTCCACAGCCCTGGAGTGGGCACAGAGATAATGAAATGTAAGACCTGCCTGGGCACTTTCACTGCGACCCAGAACACAGTAAAGACAGTGAACACAGGGGAGGGAAGAACTGGGAGGTAGTCAATATAAAAAGCAGATTGTCTCAAAAGGTGGGGAAGAGAAGGAAGAAGAAAGGTGAAAGGAAAAGAGAGGGAGAGAGGGGAGGACTCTGCCTGGCAACAAGACCCAGAAGGCCAGGGCAGCATCTTGACCTTCAAGGAGCTCAAGTACAACAGGGGACACAAGACGAGCATGTGTACCAAGCAAATGGCAGGCAGAGGCTCCAGCTGATGTTGACCATAAGGGCGGTGGGAGTCCGAATGTGGAAAGGTCACTGTGGGTGGTTACACTAAGATTTCACAGGCTGGTCCTTAGAGATGGAGCCCAGTCCTCTCACCTGCTAAGTGAGGAAACGGATGCCCACAGGGAAGATGGGTTTCACCCACACTACAGTGCTTATGTGGCTGGACCAGGGCCCAGAACCTATCAGAGGAGGCAACATGGAAGCTTAGCGAAATAGAAGGGCCTTCAAGAGTGTTACCCCATGTTTTCCATCAGAACTGAGCAAAGGCAGAGAGGTGGGAATGAGTGAGGACTATATATCAAGTGTGAGCTAAAGAGTGTCCTGCCCTGGCTGATGTGGCTCAGTAGACTAAGTGCCAGCCTGCAAACCGAAAGGTCACTGGTTCAATTCCCAGTCAGAGCACACACCTGGCTTGCAGGCCAGGTCCCCAGTTGGGGGTGTATAAAAGGCAACCAATGGACATATCTCTCGCACATTGATGTTTCTCTCCCTCCTTCCTCTCCTTCTTCCCTTCTCTCTAAAAATAAATAAAACATTTTTTAAAAAATAGAGAGCATCCTGGCAGAACTCCATGGATAAAATAGCACAGGCAGTGGTGCCTGGTGGTTAAGGTGTGGCCTCAGACGTTTTCATTCCAGCTCTGCCACATCCTAAAGGTGCCACCTTGGGCAAGTTACTTAGCCTTTTTACACCTGTTTCCTAATATGTAAAATCAGGATGATAATAAAACAGTGTGTGTGAGGATTAACTGGATTGAGGCATGCAACTTTCTGGCCTACAGCAAGTGCTCAAAAAATGAAATGTTGGCTATTAGTGTAATGGTAAGAACAGCGGGAGTGGGGTCTGGTCAAAGCACGGTAGTTTGAACTTGATGTTCTAGGCACCTAGGAGCCACACCACTTACTGGGAGTGGGAGTAAGGAGTATATGGGATATGTAATAATGACAGCACCCACTTGCACAGGGGTATTGTTTTTTAAAGCCCATCATGCACATCATCTCAATAGGTCCTTACAGCATGTGTGTGAGGCTGGCCAGCCAGAATTCCTATTTTATTACATCATTTTACAGGTGAGAAAATGAGGGCACAGAGAGGGCAGGCAGAGGTGCCTGAAGCCAGGGGGAAAGAGCAAGGTCAACGCAGGCCTTGGGTCTAGGGCTGAAGTGAGGTCTGGGCCTGGTGGAAAGAAGGGGACAAAGGGACATTTGAAGGAGAAGTGTTTACGATTCAAGGACTTGCTGGAAAAGGAACCTTCCGAGATGACACCAGACTCTAATGCTGCAGATGAAACAGTGCAGATGGAGAAGCTGGGCAGGGGCAGTTTGAAGAAGCAGTTTGGAACTCGGAAGCCAGGAGAGAGAACACCCCACGGTGGGGAAGTTGAGCTGGAAGCAACAGGGGGACATTCGCCTGCAGCTGAGAAGAGACGGGCCTGGAGCTCAGGGGACAGCAGCCAAGCCACCGAGGACAGGGTGGGGACCCGGGGGACAGCTGAGTGCTCCAGCAGAGAGAGTGGATGGAGATGGTCGGGGGACAGGGTCGGACTGAGAGAGAGGTGAAGAGAAGGGTGAGAAGAAGGAAGAGGCAGGAAGGAGGGGGAAGGTAGGGCTGCAGAACAAGACTCTACACCCTCACCCCAGTCCTGACACTCCGTGACACCCCTAGTCACGAGGACCCCAAGCGTGTTGTTGGAACATCAGTTCTCATAAGAGGAGGGAAACGAGGACCCTTCAATTATATGCCCTCAGACTAAGAAAAAAAGAATAACGTGAACTACGCACACTGCCCATGTTGCTGTCATGGGTCATTTGAGTTTCACAGTGTCCCTATGAGGTAGACAGGGCAGGGGATATCAGAAACGGAGTCTCATCACCCCCCGTTTTAAAGGCCAAAAAATGGAGGCTCAGAGCAATGAAGAGACTTGCCCAAGGTGACTCGGGGGGCGAGTCAGAGCAGGGCCGGCAACCGGGCCTCACGGAGCACTGCAGTTCCATGGGCCAACAGCGTGGGAGGCTCAGCTGGTGCCGGCAGCCCGGTGGGGAGAAGGGGTGGGAGGGCTTCGGGCTAGAGGGGTGGCTGGCGCCTCCTGGAAACACCCGGCCACGCCAAGCACGTCCCCTTCAAGCAGGCTTAACCTAGTGATTTTCCATCTGCTTTTTGGAACTCTGCCACCGAGGGTGCTGCCACATTTCCCCGTGCACCGTGCCTCTCAGATGCTCTGAAGTCAAACAGGTGGCCCGTTTATCAGTCCATTGAATCTGGTGCAGGAGAAGGAGCGTGTGCCCTGGAGTCCGGCAGACCCACCTCCTTGTCCCACTGTCACATTTAGAACTGTGTGACTTTGGGCAACTTACTGAAGCTCTTGGAGACTTGGTGTCTGTATCTGTAAAATGCAGATGGTGCCTAGCTCATGGCTCTCACCTACAAAGGGTAAATTATAGCACCTATGCCATGGCGTCGTAAACATTTAATGAAAAAAAAACCCTGCACGCAGAGCACCCAGCTCAGGCCCCAACACACAAGAGGCCTCCACAAATACTTCCTCTTACTTTCCCTTCTGTCTGGTCATAGTTTCATTCTTCGGTCCCCCCTTTTCTTTAAAACTCCAGTGAGACAGGGTTAGACGGCGGTATGCACATAAAAGCTGCTTGGAAAGATACTCACGCATTCCCCTCATTTTTTCCCTCCTTCTGGAGAATAAGCCAGCTAGTCGCATGTCACGTCACACCAGGCATCGCGACACAGCGTTTGGGGACCTCTACTGGAGCAACACCCCAGGGAACCACAAGCTGAGGGACAACTGCCTGGCGTGCCCCCTTCCCGAGGCGGAGCCACAGTCAGTCAATGTCGGTTGGCTCGGAAATGTCCGAAGGGCCAACTGCAACAGGAGTGAGTCTTGGGGTGTGTGTGTGTGTGTGTGTGTGTGTACCCTGCTGGGGAAACAGTTCATGTTTACCTCTCCTCCGTCCGTCCTCCTAAGGTTTACGACGTGGCCTTCTTTTAATGATTAACCGCCAGAGGGCAGAGACTAAGGAGTCTGTTGTGGGTTTAGATGCAAAGAAATATTTTCTGAGAGCATGTGACCCACGATGGAAGCACTGCTGGGGACTGGCAGAGTTTGGGCAGAACCCCCGAGAGCAGCCCCGAGACTGACAGGGAAAGGAAAGAGACGTGAGGCCACCCGCTTACCTCTTGCTGCCAGAGTGAGCATCTGGAATGAAATTGGAGCTGTGCTTATTAATGGAGTAATTAGTCAGGTGCATGCAGACATCATCCTGGTGGAAGAGACACAAGTCTGTGGGGTCAGAGCAAGGGCAGGCCTCCCACTTCCTGTCCATGCCTTCCCACGGCCCCTGAGGCTTAAAGAGATGGAGAAGAAAGGGGAAGTCTCAGGGCTTCCTGAAACTGGCAAAACAGAGGAAGCAAGAAGGGGTACCCTACAGTATGAGAAACTCCAGTTCCTCTGAGGTTGGGTGGTGCCCTGCCTGAGGGACATGGCAGGGTGTGGAACTGCAGCACTGGCTTGGCCGTCAGGCAGACTTGGCCTTGAGTCCCAGACCGATCTCTTCCTAGTGCTGTGACCTTGGACAAGTCCATCTGCTCTCTGGGTTTCTATTTCCTCTCTGTAAAGGGAGGGAACGATCCCTATTTCTGGGGGCCCCGGGGAGGGCTAAAGGAAAAAATGTATGCAACCCGGCACGTGGTGAGTGTTCAGCAAGTGATAGCCAAATGCACGTTCACGAACGTGGATTTAACTAGGATTTTTTCTCACGCTAAGGGAGGAGGGGAAGGCGATGTGTCCCCCAAACTCACCAGGTTTTCTGTGCAAGGGTGAGAGTAGGAGGTGGTGGCAAAGCGGGCCAGTCCTTCGTTATACGTAAAAATCCTGAGAGGGTCACAGGATGTCATCAGCACGTAAATTCGTAGGTCAAACTTGAACCCGTCAATGATAAAGGGCTGGGAGGGGAGAAGAGAAGCCACACAGGCATTGCAGGAGGAATTCGGACTCAAAGATCATTAGCGCCCACCTAGTTCTCGCGGTATCGGCTCCGACATGGCCTCTGGTTGAGAGTGCAGACTTGGCCAGGGCTGGGGGCGGGGGGGGCAGAGGGTTGGGCTCTGTGACCTGCCACATGGCCCCGTGGAAATCACTAAACCACACTGTGCCTCAGTTTCCTATTCTGCCAAATGGCCTGAGGAACCACATCCAAAGAGAACTCCGGTCAGCTAAACAAAATGACATTAAAAAGTCCTGGGATAGAGCATGTTGTCACCACCCAGGGCTATGCTGTCGTTGCAATGCTGACCTGGGCGCTGCCCAAGCTTCCCCCTCCACGCACACTTCCAGAGGGCTCCCTCCCAGCAGTGGGCAAGGCTGCCGTGACCTCTGACCTCCAGTCTCGGAGTAAAGCGGGTCACCGTGATCCCTCCAGGCCTCCTCTCCTCTCCCCAGTGAGCTGGGGGCTCCACAGACCACAGGCCCTCTCTCGGCCTTCGTCTGCTAGAGGCAAAAGGCCAGCCTGGCAGGGCCAGACCGATGCTCAGGGGTACGAGGATGAGGGACACTCTGGCCCAGGCACATGTCACACCCCTGGTCAGAAGGCTCGGTCAGACAAAGTCCAAGGCAGAAGACAGGACTCGGCTTCACACCCTGCCCACCCCCCCATTCCCTCATTTCCTATTCGGTCCGGTGCAGCTACAGCCGGAGGCCGCTGTGGGGTGAAATAAATAATCACAGTGAAGAAGTACCTTTGAAATATAGAGCTGACAGATCATGTCTTCCCCCGGTTTGATTTCTTTCGCCGTCCGGGTGATGAATATACCTCTCCCTTGGCAGCCCGAATCTGGCTTACAGATGTATGTCTTGTTTTTTCTTGACCTGCTGTAGTTCTGCAAATCTCCCCAGCTACCGGAACAGGGAGGGAACAAGAGACACTTTTAGCTGAGAAGCAGAAAAAAGGAATGCTAGCTCTCTATTTAAAAAAACAAACAAAAACTAATGTGACGAAAGCTTTGCCCTTGATAGGCAGGCGCCCAGAGGTCCAGTGATCGGAGAGACACTCGCAGGGGAGAAGAGACGGGCTCCGGAGGGAAGTCGGGCCTGGATGGAACCCAGGCAGCACCCCTGACCAGCGTAGCCCTTTGCCGGGACCTGACCTCCATGGACCTCAAGTCCGTCATCCACACCGTGAGGACAATGACACCCATCTCGTCCCTGTCATCATGCAGGCAGCGTGCTGGTACGTACTGCACACCCCACGACATCAGTCGTGACCGAGGAGCCTGATTTTCTGGGCCCGCAGAGCGGAGATCTGGAATTCTGGCTCTGGCCCGAGCCCAGTGGCGCAGCCCGGGTCAGTCTCATGCCTCCCTCTGGGCTCAGAACTCCCCCTTTAACATCTCCGCTCCAGCCAGAGTGCGAGGGAACAAGTGCTATTATTGAACACGCTTTGCAGAAAGTATATTGAGAAGAAAGAAAAAAACGTAGTGAACTTTAAATCTCAGTCTTGCTCTATTTCTTGATTTGCCTTTGAACTCAAAGGACCCTGGTGACCACGGGAGAAGTCACTCAGCTGCAACAGTCCTCGGTGGCAACAAAACCTGGAGGCGCCGGTTGACCCGACTGATGGCAAACACATTTCCTTCTTAGTTGCTGCTGAGCCCTGAAGGTTGTTCCAGACGAGCGAGGAAAGCCTGGGAACCCTGGAGCTCTTGGTTCAGGAAAGCAATGGGCAAAGAGGGAAGCGTGGGTTTCTCCGGGGCCCGTGCTATGTGAGCATAATTCTGATGGAGACACTCAGCCTTCTCTCCACCTCATCTCAAAAAACAGACTGTGCTCAGTTTGTGTTCCTGTCATCTCACGTTTCTCCTGTTTCCTGGTGGCGTGGTCCAGAGTATTTTATGTGCCAGGAATGGATGTCCAGTTTCAAGATGGACCAAGTGAGGCCCGAGGTGGGGAAGCGCTGACCGCCGCCCACGCACTGCCATGGGACAGAGGGCAGGCATTCCGCCTTGCTCCTGACCTGGGCATTAGCCATCACCTCTCTCCCTGCAGAGGTGCCCATGGTCCTTAAAAACCCAGAAACTACACGTTAAAAGGCTGAAACAAGTTCAAAATGAACAGCTTTCTAAGTCAGGACTCAATTCTCATCCCAACAGCAGGCTCAGGCTCCAAGGCCCCCAAGCCCTAAATATCATCTCATTTTATAGGCAGAGCCTGGTGTTTTCTCAGCCTTGGCCACACCCTACATCCCTTCTCTTCCTGAACAGGAGAGAGATGGCAGATCCCGCGGGAAATGGAATTGGGGCGGGCAGAGGAGAAGGGAGCTCGGACAGGCACTCACTCGGCGGGAAGACACCAGGTCCGAGGGAAAAAGTGGAAGTCTTTAGGGAATAACTTTAACATGCGGCTCATGTTCCTGGCCAGCAAGTCCTTGCGGCAGATTTCACTCATCCCCGGGAAGTGATTGATTTTCTGCAAAGGAAGCCAGAATTCGTGAACAATGGGGGACACGGCAGTATCTGTGAGATCCCCTTGGGGACCGTGGAGACCCCACAGGGTAGATGCCACACTTTTGCTGAGACCCAGCTCGGACCCAGATACCTGGTAACTTTTCATTTCCATCACCCGCTCCAGCGACACCGAGAAGTCGGTCCAGTACAGAGTCCAGTCGTCGCTCTCCCCTCCCTCTCGGAGGCCGTACTGCTGGGCCGCCCTGCGCACTGCCAAGGGGTTGGGGAAAGAAAGGCCTGTTAGCCCAGGGAGTGAGGGAGGGGCACTGAAGGGAGACACCTCAGCTCCTGGGGACCGAAATCCACCCTGCCCTGCCCAGCCACATCACGGCTATGACAGAAACACACAGAGTCAAAAGCTATTCAAGAAGACAGCCCCCCAACTCCCCACACAAAATCCCCACAGGTGGTTATTCAGGGTGAATGTTTTATCCTCCCTGGCTTCCCCTTGCCAGGAAGTAGGCCTCTGGCTTTCCCCCAAACACGAATCCCTGAGTGTTCAGGGAATAGAAACCTAAATCCTTAACATCAGCCAGAGCCAAGCTTAATGCGTAAGGTGAACTGGCAGGAAAAAAAATTACACAATGTATTTCAAAACCACATATATGCTATTACACCCCTTTCCGCCCCGTCCGTTAGTACTGATGACTGATTCCGACACCAACTCAAATGCCTTCCAGGGCCCGGGGAGGAGAAGTGCCCGCAGTGGCCAGCGGAGTCAGGACTAGCCTAAAGCATCCAAACTGGCAGTTAAAATAACGGCGACTCCCTGCTCCGTAGTGCAGAGTAGACCTGCAGGCAGGTCATCTCCAGCCCACGGCCAGCCAGCGTGGAACCTGTGCTCCGAGAAAGAGCCATGGGATCCGCTGGAGCCCTCACAACCACGTACAAGAACCAGAGACAGCTGGAGCACCCGTCACTGTGGTCGAACCCACGTTTTCTGGGAATGAGCTTCCCACTCCCTCAGATGGTTAAACAAGCTGAGAGGAGCAAAGGACAGGATTTGGAGACCCCCCTTTTCCAGCCTCAAAAATACATAACAGTGACCCTTCCCAAGCCTTTGGAGGAGTCCAGTGGGCCCCCATTGCAGATTCCTTGCATGCAGACGCTCACCACTCTCATATCGGCAGTTGGATAGATTGATCACCAATCATCTGGAAAAGAGAAGAAGAAAAGCAGCAAGACAGAGACAGACACGCTTGCCAGAACAGGGGAGAGCACGCAGAGACATCCAGTCCCAGGGGGCGCTTCGAGATACCTACCCCTCCACACACCAAGTCTTTCAAGAATAATAAAAGGCAGTCTAAACACAAACAGAATGAACACTAGTGCAAAGTGTGGTTTTTCAATTACATGCATGCATTATCATTTCATTCTATAAAACAGATGATCAAATGTGAGTTCTTTTTATGTGAACCGAAGGTGGTGTGATTTTGACAGTCTCATCGGCCTCTCTGTTCCCCACGCATTAGCAGCCAAAGCCCCCTTCCTCCCACATCCCTCCCGCTCTTGCCAAAGTGGGTCCCCACTCTCCCTCTTTCAATCCTAACCTATTTTTCTTCTTCTTCTTGCTTTGCTGCTGGGCATTCCGAAGCCCCCTCTGCGCCTCAGATTTCCCTCTCACGAAAGCCAGGGTGACGATTTCTTTCAGCTCTGCTACGGAACTGTCCTCCCTCTTTTCTGACGCTGTCCCTTCCTTGCCTTCCAAAGGCTGACGCTGGAGCATCTCCCAGGACTGGGAGGAGACTCTGGGGAAACACCGGCCCCCTTGCTGGAAAGAGGGCAGAGAAAGCGGCAATTACTCGGATCCACCTGCAGGGGGACCCCCACCCTCGCTCACAGGGGGTGGTCCATCAATGCGGAGACTAAGCAACAGGTTGCAATTTATAAAATGCCACACCTCCACCGCTGGTGCAAGGCTCCAGAAGGGAGCTGATTCTACCTTTCGCCACTGACTATAACCTTAGGGACTCAGTCAGCCAGCTCCGGCCTTGGTTTTTCCCTCCCGGGGTTTCCACGAGCAGGCTGAGATGCTGCTCTGCATGGCACCACCTGATAAACAATCTTATTATTAGTGAGCGTCTGGAGACAGCCTCAGAACCAAGGCCTAAGCCTTCTTAGGTGGCGGAGTCGGTCCCAGTGGGTGCAGATGAGGTGCTTTGAGGAGGTCTGTTAACCGTTTCCTCCCGCACGCAATCAGCGGGCCTGAGGTGAAAGCAATCGGCGCTCACGCAGTGCAGGACTGACTCGCTGCTGACCGACCGAGGTCCAGGCCCGGGGTCCCAGGCAGAGCTCCAGAGACCCCGACCACATAGGAGCCCATGGCATCTGCCTGACCATCCCATTCAGAAGAAAAGCCAGAGCAATTGTCAAATACCGGTGAGGCAGACCAGCAAAGTCCTCATTCCTCCCACACCACGATGACTTCTTTGATGTCTGCTTGAATTTCAAATACCACCTCCTTTCTAAAATGGTTTTTAACATCCTGCATCACTAATCCTTAGGAATACGCCTCTGGGTAACCCAGAACTTCCCAGGCCCAAAGAACTGATTTTTATCCCCTTCAAACCCAAGGTTTCTATAACCATCAAGGCTATTTGCTGGTGTTCGCCCTTCCTCTCCCCGCCTCCCAAACCCTGCCTCCCTCCGCACCGTTTCGTGCCTGCCTGCTATTGACCACTGGCTCTTCCCTCACGGATTCCGTGGCTTTTTGAAAAGATGTCAATATCTTGCCCTGGCTGGCGTAGCTCAGTGGATTGAGCACAGGCTGTGAACCAAAGCATCGCAGGTTCGATTCCCAGTCAGGGCACATGCCTGGGTTCCAGGCCACGACCCCCAGCAACCGCACATTGATGTTCCTCTCTCTCTCTTTTTCCCTCCCTTCCCTCTCTAAAAATAAATAAATAAAATCTTTTTAAAAAAGAAAAGACATCAATATCTTTATCATAATTTAAGATGGCCATTCTTGAAATACTATAACATTAAAGAAAGTTTAGGAAAGGGTAGGGAGAGAAATCACGTTAGCTTTCCTAGCCTCACATGGCACCTTTGGGCCTCTTGTGTATTCTCTTTTATTCTTAACTTCTAGGCATAATTATTCTTCTATAATTGTAACGATAATATATGATGAATTTTGAGTCTGCTTTTTGTCCACTTGATATCATATCCTAAACATCTTTTCGGTGGTGGCCAAGTACATATTTCTAGTCTTTAATGGTTGTGTAATAATACCCCGCTGAAGGGACGTGTCTGAATTTAGTTGACAATTGTCCTGTGGTTGACAGTGTAAATTACCTCCAATTTTATTGTTACATAAATAGCTCTAAAATGCACACTTCTGTGTATAGGAGTCCTTTTACTTTTTAAGGATTATTGTCTTAAGATGTATATCCAGAACGAGGATTACCAGGCTAAGGACTCTGGAAATCATGTAGCTTATGAATAACATGTATTTATTTCTTTATATCACTGTGCTGTTTCCCAGAGGGATTCCGCCAGTTTGGGCTACAACCGGCAACGCGCAGTCGCTGCGGGCTCCCCAGAGTCACGCCGTCTCATGGGAGTCACCTCTCCTCTTGCCCAGACCTGCTCATTCTAGACACTTCTTTATCCCTTACAGCCATGTCTCTAACATCACCACACCTTTCCACCTCTCTCTGCCCCTTTCCCAACCCAAAATTCAGGGAGGGGGGTCTGTAACCTATGAATAATTTAATAATAAACCCTCATGTGAGCTTTTCAAAGACTTGCCACATCTCTTGAATGCTCATAGCATCCCCCCCCCGCCATAAGAGGGAGGCAGAATTATATATTATAATTAAAATATAATTATTATTATAAGTGGTTTGCCACTTGTTGCTCTCTCTTGCTGAAGAGGGCTGCCACTCACACCCAAGACCCTTTACGGTGGAGCCTGGGTGGGGAGAAAGGGTTGTGCGCGGTGCAACTAACCGACAAAGCCGGGGCCTTCAGAGTCGGTTTTCCCCAGTGAATAGGCACATTCTTGACAAAGTTCAAGAGGGCTAAGGTACCTGAAATTTTAACCTTGGGCTGCTCCCTTCCTTCCAGGTAAACAGCCCTCGCCCTCCACAGCGGCTCCTGTTTACCCAGCCCTTGGGGAGGAGTGGCCCCATTTGCCTAGAGGTTAATGTTAACCTGGGGAGAGAAAACGGACCCTGAATTTGGCCTCCGGAATTGTGGGTTGTCTTCACCCTTTTGCCAATCCTTGCTCAAGAAGTAAGAACAAGTCATGGCTGCTTATATTTGTTTGCCCCAAAGAGGAGAACAACAACAAACAGTTAACTCTTCCAAGAGAGAGCCTCAGGCACACACAGCAAGAAACTGAGCCCAAATACTTTTAAAGGAACTGGTTGACTACAGCATTCTTGCCTACCTTTCCCTGAGCCACTTCCATGGCTCCTGAGACAGGTACAAGAAGACAGACAATGGTCATTGCCACGTGTGACTGTTTTCGCTTTGCCTTTGTCCCCTGGCTTTCTCTGCGCCCAGTCTCTCCTGCCTGCTTCATCCCGGAGGCTAAATCCCGCCAGCTTCTCTCCAAAGTCTCCCGAAAGAGAGTGTCTTGCAGAAAGGCTGCCTACTGGGGTTTGCGTCCTGAGTGTGGTCTGCGGAAACACTTACTCAGCCCACGATAGTGTGCCATTCTTGTTATAGCTATTAAATAGTATTTACCAGTAACTAGAAAATGCAGATTTTTTTCATTAAAAATCCAGATTTCCATTCCTTTCAGAGAAATAGGTCCCTATTGCTTCATGTCAGCAAACAACCAGAGCCGAAGAATGGCTTCCTTTTCAGACACTCTCTGAGTTTGCCCCAGTCCCTAACGTTCCCTGCGGTCTCCCTGGTACGGAAGCCCAGTCACAGCTGCCCTGGTGTTATTGTTTGCCTTGGAGCAGCATCGAGAGACCAGACACCTGTTCGTATGCTCAGGCCACTTCTCTCATTTAGGCTACACGCCCGGCCCTGGAGACATCTGGCCTCCAAGCTGCAAGGAGTCAGAACAAAACCTGCTTCCCCCAGGGCTAGACCAAGAACATTTTAATGCCCTCACTTTTCAGAACAAGAATTAGGTCTGGCCTGGCTGAAGCCAGCACCCTCTCAGTCTTTTCAGATGTGGACCTTATTAGACTCTACCAGATCTTCTTCCCCTGCCTCAGCAGCCAGTTACTCCCTGCCAGCCTGGGGCTTCCCACCTTCTCTCCTGCCTTCCAGGTTAGGTCAAAAGGAATCTTTAGCCTTGAGGAATCAAAGGAGGCAAGGTGACAGATTCAGAGGACAAGGCCTAAAGAAGAGTTTCTTTAAGAAACTTAAAAACGAGTGAAGAGCAAAGAGTGAAGGGGCTGCTACCGGCATCCTGAGATATACAAACACCCCAGTGTAAGGGCCTCTGCAGTTAGAGATATGACTTTAAATCACCTGCTGGCCCTGGCCGGAGTGGCTCAGTGGATTGAACACCAGCCTGCGAACCAAAGGGGCACTGGTTCGATTCCCAGTCAGGGCACACGCCTGGCTTGCGGGCCAGGTCCCCAGTAGGGGGCGTGCGAGAGACGACCACACATTGATGTTTCTCTTTCTCCCTCTCTTCCCCTCTCTCTAAAAATAAATAAAATCTTTTTTTAAAAAAACATAATAAAAATAAATCACATGCTAAAAAGTAGCTGTAGTGAAGTGGCTAAGAAATCACATTCTGCCCGGATTTAAAGTCCCAGCTCTGCCGCATCCCAGCTGTGTGACCTCGGGCAATCTACTTAACTGCCCTCTGCCTTAGTTTCTTCCTCGGTCCAATGCTTTATCGCAGTTACGGAAATTAAATGAGTTAATTCATTTGAGTCAATACAGTGCGCTTAGAACAGTGCCTGGCACATAGCAGGTGCTCACTCAATACTATCTATCACCGGCTGTGAGGTCCTGGACTGAGCTCCCTGACGGGCATTCTCAGCTTCCGCCGCCGTGTCTGCCACCTAGGTTCATGGGCTTCTTGAATGAATGAACTGGAGGAATAAATGAACGCATGCACTAATTTTGCCTTTCTAAGGTTTGTTTTCCTCATCTAGGTAATAGAAGTGCTGCTGTGAGCATTAAATAAATAACATCTTTAAAAAATATGGGCAACCCTGGCCGCTATGGCCCAGCTGGTTGGAGCATTGTCCTGTAACCGAAAGGCCGAGGATTCACTTCCCGGTCAGGGCACATGCCTAGGTTGTGGGTTCAGTCCTGGATCCAGGTGTGTATTCCAGGTCCAGGCGCATTCGGGAGGCAACCAATCGGTATTTCTCACACCAGTGTTTCTCTCTCTTCCTTCCTCGTTCCCATCTTCTCTCTCTAAAAGCAATGGAAAAATAAATCCTCAGGTGAGGATAAAAAAATAAAATAATTATGGACCTTGGGTCCTCTCATATAGTGGGCACATAAAACATTTAAGTTTCATTCGTTTGTAACAGTAACTACTATTTACAACCTAGTTACAAAATAATAGGCATTACAGGAAAGCATTTTATACGCATACGGCCTCATCCTCATAATATAACATCACAGATACTATTTTCAACCTATTACAGATGAGAGGAGAGAAGACTAAGGCACGGAGACAGTAAAGTTGGAGGCAGAGCTGGGATTAGAACCCAGATCTGTCCGACCCCACAGCCTTTTTTCCTCCACGCTCCACCATGGCCTTTCCCTCCCTGTTGATCCCCCGTAAATGGTACAGCCATAAAATGAAGCGGCTGATGTCCTGGCTACCTGAAGCAGTCTTGGTGACTTCCATTTGTTAAGAATCAGTTGGCACCACATCATTTTCCTGAGAGCCAACTGCTTCTAAATTCCTACCTCCCGTAACGGCTGGGGTCGCCCAACCTTGCCATAACCTGGGAGCAGCTCTGTCGTTTCTACTTTGTATTTATTTCCTGCTCTGTTTCTTTCCTTTCCTTTTACCAACATCAACAGTGTACCAGGGCTCTTATTTGCGGTGTAGCCAGAACGTATTCTAAGCTCTTAGAATATGAGGAACCTTGGAGACTGTCTAGTTCAACCTGTTTGATTTTTAGAGGAGGTTTTGACTTGCAAAAAGCCAGAAAGCAAGTCAGTGGAGCCAGGACTAAAACCCCGGCTTCCTGCCCCCTACACATCTTTCTATTATGCCGGGTTAGTGGGCAGGCAATGTGGACCAAATACTTTGGGGAGTTTAAAAAAGAAGACTAAGTTAGGGTACCAACGTAGCAAACATGGTAAATACCATCTTCTTAATGACACAAGACACATTCAGTTCACCTTTCCAAACAGGATAGTTAACACAGTGAAAAACTCCTGATGTTTTCTTGTATTCTAGGAAGGGATTTGATCTTGGGATCTTCAAAGCCAGAGACTGCCAACCAAAGCCTGAAAATTACCTTCACCGGCCACCAGGGGGAAGAAATGAGCGCTGGGATGGCTCCATGCAAACACACTGCAGGCTATTTCTGGGCTATACTTGCCGACTACTCTTTGTGCCCCTGGAGGTGGTGCCAAAGGGTAGAAAACGTTTAGTGCTTCCTTTTGCAAGGCGGATTAATAGTGTCCCGTGAGTGGGAGGAAAGAATCATTTGATTAAGAACAGTAGGGGAACATGTTCCAAGTTTTCTCGAAGTCTTTTCACCCTGCCCTTCATAGCCTAAACTTTCCTTTCCGTCTGCAGAAATAAATAGAGAACTGAAGAGCTCTCCCACTGGGTCTGCCTGTGACTTCCTTCTCTTCCCCCAAACAATAGTTCTCCCTCCACCACCTCCCCTTTTTAATCTTTTGGACTCATTCCCCTAGTAGAAGCGCCCCTCTGCGGGCTTCCAGGGAGCAGCTCTTAGAAGAGGCTGAAGCGGATCAGGGTGGGGGCAAGAGGTGGAGGTAAGAGGTCTGCTTACAGACTTGCTTTCAGATTTGCCTCTCTGACACCGTATATCCCAAGAAGCCCAATACGGAGGTTCCTCCATTATTTGTGGTTTTGCTTTCCACAGTCAACCAAGGTCTGAAAATATTACATTTCCCCAGCCATCAACATCATCTGCTCCTGACCCTCAACCAATGAACATCGTCAGTGCTCAATGTTCCACTTCCTAGGTATCGTGGAAAAGCTAACAGTAGCCTCACACTGCATCACAATGCCTGCCTCGCCCACCTCGCCTGGTCTCAGCACACGGGCATTCTATCATCTCACCTCTTCACACCAAGGGTGTGTACCGCACAATTAGGTATTTTGAGTGACGCCATTCATATAACTTTTGTTACAGTTTAGTGTTATAATTTTTCTATTATTAGTTATTGTTTGTCTCTTACCCTGCCTAGTGTGTAAATTAAACTTTATCAGGGTTACATTTGTAAAGGAAAACATACACTACCTACAGGGTTTGGTACTATCTGTGCTTTCAGGCATCCACTGGGGGATCATGGAACAAATACTCTGCAGAGAGAGGGGATTGCTGTAATGATCTCCTCCCCCTTTCCCCGTCTTCTCTGTGATTACAGGATCACCAAAAAGATTGAAAACTTCTTATCCAGAACTTGTTTTGAGCTTTGATGCAGGCAGGATCAAATGGGAGCCTTTTGTGGTTTTTTGGCTCTTACTCTGGCGAGCCTTCTCAGTTCAGCAGGGCTCGAAGAGGACGGTAGCAACACGTGCGAAAAAGGAAGGGATGGTCACCCAGTTGCTCAAGGGATTTGCCAGTAAGAAGTGCTGAGAGTAATGTATAGCATAGAAACTATAATCAATAATATTGTAATAGCCCTGGCCGGTGTGGCGCAGTGGATTGAGTGTCGGCCTACGAAATAAAGGATGGCCAGTTCAATTCCCAGTCAAGGCACATGCTTGGGTTGCAGGCCGGGTCCCCAGTGGAACCCGGTTGCTCAGGGGACAACCACACACTGATGTTTCTCTTCCTCTCTTTCTCCCTCCTTTCCCCTCTCTCTAAAAATGGGTAAATAGAATCTTGAAAAAATTAATAATAGTATCATAATAACTTTGTGTGGTGGCAGATGGGTACTAGACTCACCAGAGCAATCACTTCCTAATATATATAAATGGTGAGTCACTATTCGCACAACTGAAACTAATATAGTAGTGTGTGTCAATTAAAAGTTTAAGATAAATGAATTAATTAAAAAAAAAAAGAGTACTGAGCCCTGGCTGGTGTGGCTCAGCTCATTGAGCACCATTCTGCAAACCAAAGGGTCGCCAGTTTGATTCCCAGTCAGGGCACATGCCTGGGTTGTGGGCCAGGTCCCCACTGTGGGGGGCACGCACAAGAGGCAACCACACACTGATGTTTCTCTCCCTCTCTTTCTCTCTCCCTTCCCCTCTCTCTAAAAATAAATAAATAAAATCTTTTAAAAATAATAAATAAAAGTGCTGAGAATGACTGGCCACATTCGCTGGAAACAAAGAGAATCTTGCTGACTCAAATGCCATCTTTTATTCTGCCAGAAACTGAGGAATTCCGATAGACTGGAAGATGCAATTTTCAGAGCAAGTTCATGCCCAGCCACGTTCTCCACAATACTCAGTGGACCACTAGCACAGACAGATGAATCGGATCCATCCTAGCTCTACCACATACTAGAAGGGTGACGTGGATGAGGAACTGAACCTCTTGTACCTCACTTTCCTCATAAGTAAAATGAGGGTAATATACACAGTTTTAAAGATTAAACAATAAAATATTTCTTAAAGCAGTGCTTGGTTCAAAAATAAGGGCTATATTGTAAAATGAAAATATAATGGTAGGACTGGTATACGTATTCAATAACGCTGAAGTGCCTGCCACATACCAATGCTCACTTCCCAATCACCCCCATATATGTCACATTTTCCCTAGGATTCAAATCCCAAGAGAGAACTCTCCTCAAGCCTAAACGAATTTTCCTTCAGCAAGGTGAGAAATAACAAATGGCAGCGAGAGAAAAAGAGAAGGAAAGGGGCTGGGGGGACTTGCAGAGGGCTGTGCTGGCCATGAAAAACACAAGTGTCTTTCTGGAAGGTGTCTCCAGAAAAAGGAAGAAAGGTGATCAGGGGAAGGGCGTAACGATGGGGAAAGAGGAGACGGAGAAAGCGTGTGAATCCCGGAGATCTCTGGTGTCTAAGGGCCAGCTCCCTGGGCGGCACCGGTTTGGGAGATCGAGGGTGGGTAGGAAGAGAGGGTGTCCCCGGAGATGTGTGAGGACAAGAGGGCGTATGAGCTGGAAAAGCAGGGCCGGTGTGCGGGCAAGGTCCTGGCATCGGGTCTTGAGGTTGAGAAGAGAGTGAGGGTATTTTGGCTGTAAGCTCGAGTATGGGGTGGGGAAGAGGGCGAGCGTTACTGAGAGCGGCTGAGCAGAGATAGGCTAAAGAGCCAAGGGGGAGCTGGGGGCATGAGGGTGAGTGGCTTTGGCTGGAGTGGAACGCTAGCAGGGAAGGGAGGGCAGAAGAATAGCCCTGGGGAACTGAGCCCGGTGGGGGACATCGGGGACGTGTAGAACCAGGTTAGCGGGGAGGCACTAGGAAGCCGCGATCTGGGGCCAGCACCTGGCTTTGGGGAGCTCTTACCCACGACTCTTACTCCCCCGTGTCGCCCCGGCTCTGCGGGCCCCGGTCGCTCGCCAGCACACTTGGCGGACCCCGTCCTCGAAGGGTTGAGACACGCTCCCATTGGCTGCCCGACAACCCCTAACCCCAACCCGCGCTCCATCTACCTTAGGGTCCGCCCGGGCCTCATATTTGCATATAGGGCTTTCCAGGCCTTCCATTGGCCCCTGAGGTGGGCTGCCGGCCCCCCTCCCGATTCCAATTAACTGCCCCTGTGCTTCGAGAGGGAAGCTCGGGAGGTTGTCCCGGGAGACGCGAGGACGCTGGGTGGCGCTTCCGGAGCGTGGGGCTAGACTACCGCTCGCCCTCCGCGGGTTCTGACCCTCCCAGTCGGGTCCCCAGCAGTCCTCGCCAACGGGGCGTCGTACGCAGGCGCGGACCGAAACCGTCTGCCTCCGCGGGGTTGCGCTGAATCCTAGGGGCCCCTTGTACTTAGACCCTCGGGGGAGCAAGAAGCGCTAGGCAGAGAGCATTGGATGGGGACCGAAGGCAAGATCTCAGGCATATTATTATTACCTGTGTAACCTCTGGCAGTTGACATGATTTCTCTAACGCTTAGCTTCTTTAACTGTAAAATGGGTATCGCAAACCTATAATGAACCGCTCAGCTTTTTCTATTCATGACAACTCCCAACAGTGTGTAAGGTCGTGGCTCCTCCACTGACCGGCCAATAACAGAGGGCCGCCCAAGGCTGGGAGGTCTGCTTCTCACAGCAACATGCTGACAGTCCTCAGGCAGGCGCGGAATCAGAGTAGTGGCTGGATTCAAATAATTGTAGTTTCCTTCGTTTTCTACCTGTGTCAACGTAAGAAACGTCCAACCCTGTAGAAAATCTTAGTGAGCTTATCTGGGCC
Source organism: Tonatia bakeri (assembly GCA_004024845.1). NCBI lineage: Eukaryota > Metazoa > Chordata > Mammalia > Chiroptera > Phyllostomidae > Tonatia > Tonatia bakeri. The sequence continues at coordinate 39,818 of PVIA01010178.1, forward strand.
AAACTGACAATTGTCAGGAAGCAGTTCTCACCACGGATTGAGAACATGCTTCGGAAAATGGCAGTTTCACCGCTTATTCTATACATCAGCATCAAAGGGAAAATATAAGGCTGATAGATTAGGCAGGCAGGAGAAAGCAAAGTGGGGAAATCTCTGGAACTGGATAAAAAGTAAAACAAATAGACACATTCTTCTTTTACATAGGTGGGTATACAACAGTTAACAAGATAACAACAATGGGGGGTTGTGTCTCTGCCCAGGTGAGTGTTTGTGCCCTGAGGCTCTTGGAAAAAGGAAATTACCCTGAGGTTCCAAAGCTATGCTGTAAGACAATAGACTGGCTTGGTTAAGGTAAAGATTGATCTTTGTCGGGAAGAAACCTGACTAGGACATGACTACCTGCCACAACTCATTTTTATTTAGAAAGTTTTAATTTTAGACTATTCCACGTGGCCACTTTGGGTCTCTGAGTTTGGCCACCATGTAGGCCTCCTCTGAGCTAGTCAAGTTTAGTATGTGGCCCCTTTTTCACCGGCATCTGTCTAAGCCCAGCCTCCTACCTGCCAAGGATTGGCAGCCAGTACAGTTGTTTCAGCCTAGGTTATCTCAGGATTGGTGAAAGATCACACAAAAAATCGCCTTTAAGTTCCTGAACCAGAGTGATTTTAGAAACACACTTAGGACTGAGCCCAGGATTCTTGTTGCCTATATCCACCCTCTTCCTTCTTGAGACTTTTCCAGATGCTTGTTTCGATGCCAGTGAAATGTAGCTCCCCCTGTAAAAAAGATTTATTCCCAAGGAATAAGATTTACATAAGACTACAGATCATTACTTTCCTTTGAAGATAGAAATCTTTTCTGGCAGTTGAGGGGAGACACCCAAGGAGGAGAAACAGGCCTTTCTCAGAGCACCTCCAGTCTAAAGAACTCATGGAAGAAAGCAAGATTCACATCTCTGATGGAGTTGGTCCAGGAAGATTTCCTAGAGGATGTAAACGTTTACCACATTCATGGGGAATATTGTGTCCCTCAAGTGTGCCCAGGGCATCGGGCTGTGCTATGATAGGACACTGGTGAAACTGCGGGTGAAGGGACTAAAAAAAAATCCTCCAGGATGGTTTTTACTTGGAATTGAAAACATTTGAGCTATAGTAGACGCAGAAAGAAACCTTATCTGAACTTCCCTTATTTGAGAGTCAACTGCCACAACCCCCATCTCCGGAGAGATCTCCAGTCAGACTCAACACACAGACATTCCAAAAAAGACTGTGTAAACAAGTCTCATCGGAGCCTTCCCCATTTTGAAGCCCTACACCACCACCACCCTTATTAAGCTGATGTGTAAACCTTTATCCCTAGCTACTTGGGGAGTTACTAAGTGCTCTCATATGCATATGAATAAACCTCATTTTTTTTGGACCTAAGTTGGTAGAGGGAAAATTTTCCTCCCTACACAGAACACTGCCCCTTTACTTGCTGATCTGCCCAGGCAGGAGGCTAGAGGCAAAGGCATGACCTTTAGCCCCAAGAAGACACAGGAAGCCTGCTACAAGGTTCACCCTGGGGGGTGGGAGATGGAATCAGTGGCCTGGACTGCTGCCCTTCCAGAAGCCTCTACCATCCTGTCGTCTTTCCTCTTCCCCTTTCCTCCAGGTGGCCTGAGGCTATCTTGCCCTTCACCCTCTCCAGGGCCCTGGCCGCCCAGGTGACCATCAACAACCGTCCACCCAGCAGATGCTTCCCTAAGACCAACTGTCCCAGCTGTGTTCCCCTCCCCCACCCCACCTTTTTCTTTCCCTAGTGTCCTACCAATCTGCTCTGCCAAGCTCTGGCTTTGTGGACTCTGGTCCCTCCGGAGTGATATTGTGATGGAAATGAGGGAGAGGATGCGGAAGGGAGAGGCAAAGATTTACGGTTTCCATTAAAGGCCCTAACAACCGATTATTTATGAGAGGACTGGCTGCAGTGGGAGCTGATAGGCCAGAGTCTGGCACCACTGGCCTTTGGGGTGATGACAGGAACAAACACGGGGTGAACAGCAAAGCAGGCTCGAGCCCCCATCAGGCGTTCCCTCCAGGGCCGGACAGGGACAGCCAGGAAACCAGAGTGCGTTCGTGATCTGTGCCAGGCACACCAGCAGCAGAACGCTCTACCTGGCACTCCACCTGGCAATCGCAGAGCCTTTCCGAACCTGAGTGTGAAAGGTTTAAGCAATGTGTTGGCGGGTCCCTCTGGTCATCAAAAAATGTGGACTGGGTCCCCTCCTCTGAGCTTCAACTCAGAGGCAAGAGTGTGTGGGAATAAACAAAACACCCAGGTTTGAAAGTCTTGTTTTCATGGTCTTTCTGTTCCTTAGGCACCCACCTAACTACACAAATACTAAGAGGATAACAAAATCCTCAGAAGGTTGTTTGCTCCACAGTTGACACACAATCTCTGTTTCTCAGTTTGAGACTCTTGAAGTAGGTAATGGAGAGAGAGGGAGGGAGGAAGGGAGGGGGGGAGAGAAAGAGAGCGTGCGCCCCGCTGCCGCTCCTCTGAAGCAAGGTCCCTCCTAGAAGCCCTTCCTGGGCCCGTCAAAAGAAAGTCTTGGTACAACATATGTACCAGGGGTGGGAGGGGGAGTGAGGCAAAGGTGCTTAGTTAGATTTTTAAAAATTACGGTTTTGCTTTTAAGTCAGCAGTGTCTGATGGAATGTTGTAGAACTGTGTATAATAAAAAATCAGGAGTCTTGTGAAACCAGAAGAGGTCTTAGAGACACCCTGGGGTTTCTCTTATTTTCAGATGAGGAAAGCGAGGCTCAGAAAAAAGTGTGGCTTCACGGAGGCTGTGCGGTGGATCCGTAGAGCACGCTTCTCCTCCCTGCACACACTCAGTACTGTTCGTGGGGAGACAGAGACAGAAGTCACTGCCCAGCACCGCTTTTGAGTTCTTCGTTTTGACGCGTGTCTGATGGGTCTGAGAGAGCCCCCGGGGACAGGGCTGCTGGGCCACTAGCAATGGAGCTCCCAGGCTTCCGCTGTCCTCTTGTCCTTTTCCATCTTCCCTTTGCGTGCCGGGGAAAACAGCTATCCCTGAACGGTGCTGTTCGAGTTGTTGTTAGGGCATCCTTTTCTGAGCGTGGATCAGGCTCTAAGAAAAAAGTTCCATAGAAATGACCCTGCCCTGACTGGTATGGTTCAGTGGACTGAGCACTGGCCTGTGAACCAAAGGGTCACCGGTTCAATTCCCAGTCAGGGCACATGCCTGGGTTGCAGGCCAGGTCCCCAGGAGGGGGCACACAAGAGACGACCACACATTATTTCTCTCCCTCTCTTTCTCCATCCCTTCCCCTCTGTCTAAAAATAAAATGAATAAAATCTTTGTTAAAAAATGAAATAAAGGTTAAGAGAATCTTTACAAAAAGGTAAATCCATGACTCACACAGATACAACAACGAACGTGTGTTAAAGACTTAACTCATTCAATGAGGAGGGAATTAGATAGTCAGAAGGTTCAGCTACTTCAAAACAAGCAGCTGACTGAGAAAAGGAGTGTTGAAAAGAATTGCAAACAGAGGCAAAATTGGTTTCTTCCTCAAAGAAAAGAGGTTAACAATCAAACCTCTATCATACCAGAAAAATGGTTGATTGTCTAGCAATTAGGTAGTTTACAGAGTTGCAAAGTAATTCCCAGGGAACTGATTTTGAATCAGCTGATTTAAGGAAGAGTGTCCAACAGACAATTTTTTCTCTTCAGGCAACAGTCTTAGAAACATGGGTGGGATGTGAGATTTTGGGGATTTTGTTTGTTTATTTAATGTAATTTTTTTAAAAAAAGATATCCATCCCAAATTTTTATAGGGACCATTGCAAACATCTTTCTATATTAAAATTCCTGCCCTGGCTGGTGTGGCTCAGTGGTTTGGGTGTCGTACCACAAACCAAAAGTACATACCACACACAGAAAGGTCACCAGTCTGAGCCCTGGCTGGCATAGCTCAGTGGATTGAGTGCGGCCTGTGAACCAAAGCATCGCAGGTTCGATTCCCAGTCAGGGCTCATGCCTGGGTTGCAGGCCACGGCCCCCAGCAACTGCACATTGATGTTTCTCTCTCTCTCTCTCTCTTTCTCCCTCCCTTCTCTCTCTCAAAATAAATCTTAAAAAAAAAAAAAAGACTGGATGAGACAAACGTTCAAGTAGTAGGTCTGCTATTGTAAGGAGTCAAGTGAACATGTCACAGTAAACATTGTTTTCCTTTCAGATAGCTCTTTTAGGGGAGAAAAATACTTATTTTAGCTTATTCTGCCATTATGTTTTAAAATTTGACATAGAATGTTCCTCTGTGGTTACAGTACATGTTCACCTACCCTTCTCTCCAGTTAGGTTGTTCAAATAAAATTAGTTTGCTTTAAAAAAAAAGGTCACCAGTTTGATTCCCCGTCGGGGCTCCTGCCTAGGCTGTGGGCCAGGCCCCCGGTTGGGGGCATGAGATTGGCAGCCATATGAATGTTTCCCTCGCACATGGATGTTTCTCTCTGTCCCTTCCCCTCTCTCTAAAAATAAATAAATAAAATCTTAAAAAAAAAAAATCAAGACTCCCTAGAGTGTTTCATCGGTGATTTTACTTGCCAGCACAGTTCAGAAATGTGATTAGCATGAGGCACATCTGGCTCCTGTCTCTCCTGAAGTTTATAAAAAACACAGATGACCTGAAAACAGGTAAAAGCCCAGTGGTATCTCAAGCTAATTAGTAGTCTCCTTCCCCTTGATTGTCCAATCTTCCTCTTTGTCCAACCTGGACGTGGAAACTATCTGGACTTCGTAAGTGATGAAATGGCAGAGGCTGGGTGGCTACAGAGACAGCCAGTTTCAGGGAGAAAATTTCTCTCACTTTCTTTTTCAGTGGAGCTGAGAGGCCACAGGCCAGTCACTGCTGCTGGGCAGGACTGGGCAGCCCTGGGCAGCCCTGGGCAGCCCTGGGGCTCAGGGCAAAGGTGAGAGTAGCAGCTGCTGCTTGGGCCTCTTCTCCCAGGCTGCCTCCTGCATCTTCTTCCCTGAGTCCACACCCCAGTTACACAGATAATATAGGTCTGCACCAGCCAGGACAGCGATAACATATGGCCGTGGAAATTTAAATTCCATAAACACCTGGCTCCCAGTTGCAAAAGCCACATTTCCACAGGTGTTAGTGTTTACTGGATCAGCTACCACAGGTATTGAACAGGTCCGTCATCGCGGAGAATTCTGCCTGAGATCCCTGCGATAGGTGAGCAGAGCTCCACCCCGCCCTCCATCTCAGATTTCTCTCCCATCCTTTTTCTGCTTGCCACGCTTGTTGCTTGTTATTCAAATAAATCAAATGACACCTCTGACAGTGACTCTCTCATTGACCGGACTTTAGTTAGGTTCCTCTGAGCCCTCTGAGACCTCAACTCTGGGCTTCCATGTCCGTTCTTATCAAGTCCAATTTTGCTAAAAGTCTTATGTTAGTTTAGAGAGAATCCTCTGCCCTTGATATATGATCAATCCCTAGCCTGTCTTCAGCAAGAATCCTATTAAGTTAAGGCCCTGGCTGGTGTGGCTCATCGGATTGAGCATGGACCTGCAAACCAAAGCGTTGTGGGTTCAATTCCCAGCCAGGGCACATGCCTGGGTTGTAGGCCAGGTCTCCAGTAGGGGGTGTGATAGAGGCAACCACACATTGTTGTTTCACTCCCCCTCTTTCTCCCTCCCTCCCCCTCTCTCTAAAAATAAATAAATACAAACTTTTCCAAAAAATCCTATTAAGTCGGTTTAGCAAAAATCCACCCTACCCTCTTGGTAATAGTTCATCTACTGACCCCTTTACTTGGCTTGACGGCCGTTAGTCCCAACTTGCCCTTACTGTGTCTGACTTGAGCACAGTCTCTCTCCCCTATTGTAATGTTCCCACTGTATAGTCCCGAATAAAAATTTTCTTTCTATCTTAAGAGGCTTCAGAATAATTTTGTCTCTTCACACCTCTTTTATGAAACCTTCCTCCTTGCTCCTAGGAAAACTTAATTCTGTGCTCTCTTTGCACTATGTGAATTCCTCTCCTAAAGCCAGTATCGCTAGACTTCACACTCATTTATGCATTTGTCTTTTTTACAGTTTGGTGAACTCTCATGAAAAGTATGGTGAGTGCAGCGATTAAGAATGCAGTCACTGGAGTCTGAATACAGGGCGCAAAGCTGTCTGATGGGACTCACTAGCTGTGTGAACTTGAACAAGTAACCTTATGTCTCTAAGCCTCAGTTTTCTCGTTTGTCAAATGGAGGTAATAGAAGTGCTTTCCTGCCCTGGCCAGTTTGTTGGGCATCATCCCACAAACTGAAATGTCACTGGTTCGATTCTCCACAGGGCACACGCCTGGGTTGCGGGCCAGGTGCCCCATTGGGGGCTTGCGAGAGGCCCCCGATCAATGTTTCTCTCTCACATCGATATTTCTCTCCCTCTCTTTCTCCATCCCCTCCCCTCACTCTAAAAATAAATTAATAAAATAATAAATAATAAAAGGGCTTTCCCTGCAAAGATCAAACGAATTACTCCATTGTTTCAGGCACAGAGTGACTCCCCTCCCCCCCCCCCATCCCCAGTCTTTGACTCCAAACTTAGCAGTGGAAGATAGAAGAAGGAAATTTTCTCTCTAGGTCTGAATGTCAAGTCCCATCCCTTTAACATCCAGTTTTAAAAGGGTTATATTTGCAACCTCCCCTTGACACTTCCATTGGAAATAAATCAGACTAACCTTTTTTATTCTATGCTATCAAACTTAGCTCCCCCAAATATCAACAAAACAATCGGTTGATAAGACAAAACTGAGTTTCCTCTTACCACAGGAAAGAAGAACACCACCGTGGCACAGCTGTGGTAGTGGCTCAGAGGTGGCAGGACAAAGTTGTGGTATTGAGACTTTAAAGTTTGGCGTTGGGGAGGGCGGCAGGGCAGGAATTGATTAGGATTGGATGAGGTCATGATATAACAGTTTAGGATTGGTGGACACAGCAAAGCAAGGATTTTGAAACCAGGGTTCTCAGAGTGTACAGAACTGTCCTGTGATGCTTTCTATTGAAGAGTTGATGGCTCTCTAAGAAAGTTTCTAAAATGAACAATAGATGTATCTGCATTTTAAACTTCCAGTCCAGAGTGTTGTAAAATAGTTGTTGTGTTAATGTAGATAGTACGCTGCTCGGGTGGGAAGTGTCAGCTCTCAGTGCTTGTAAAAGCTCGTCAGTAAAATGAAAGGAAATGTTATCTAGGATACTGACTGCACTTCTCCCTGCAGACAGAGTTGAAAGTGGAAGAGCACTATTTTGGTAAAGCAGAAAGTGATTTGAACTTTCAACAGAAGCCCCTCTCCCTGGTCTACTCATTTCTTACCATCTATTTGCCTCAGTTGAATGCCACCAGTCTTATGAGAAGGCAGAATGAGGAATGCTCAGTCTCCTGCCTGAAACCTGCAGTGGCCTCAGGGGCGCATAACGTCTCTGGTTAGATGACAGATGTAGACAGATCCTACCCCTCGGAGAAGGGACACTTGTGACTTTAACCTTTCATAGATAGCACGTGCAGTGTTAAGAAATAACTATTCTGCCCTGGCTGGTGTAGTTCAGTGGATTGAGCGCAGGCTGCGAACCAGGCATCGCAGGTTCGATTCCCAGTCAGGGCACATGCCTAGGTTGCAGGCCATGTCCCCCAGCAACCGCACATTGATGTCTCTCTCTCTCTCTCTCTCCCTCCCTTCCCTCTCTAAAAATAAAATAAAATAAATAAAATCTTTAAAAAAAAAGAAATAACTATTCTGACATTTGTTAAAGTGGTTAGAAAGGCTTTATCCAGGACTACTGCAACAGGGGCATCAGAACAGGGGAGAGAGCATGCTCAACTCCAATTACAGTAAGGACAAGTGGGTGGAAAATTACTGATAGGAGACCCCAAGGGTAGGGGGGATCCTTGCAAAACCAGTTTAGGGTTCTTAATAAAGGTCAGCTGGGGATTGCTCAGATATCAGGGATGGGGAATCCCACGCTGATTAAGCAGGATTCTTGCCGAGTTTGTTCCTACTGCGGTTGGGAAGAGCATTCCTTTGACAGAGTTAATGCTCCGGAGTAATTTCCTTATAGAAGGGCGACGACGAGACACAAAATCTGGAGCACCCAGGGAGATTGTTGGATCTGCTGGGCAGGTGGGAGGCGTGATTAAACGCCAAAGGGAGTCACATCTGTACGTCTCTTAGTGAAGTGTTAGGTGGAGGCCGGAGAAAAATGAAGATGACCTCTGAATGGCACTTCAAGCGTATGGAGAATCCTCACTCATATCTGAAATAATGTTTAGTTGGTTGGTTTTCTTTAAACTTGTTCTGTTACAGTTGCCTCAATTTCCCTCCGTGTTTGTTTGTTTGTTTGAAGGTAAGTTAATGGCTTGTTTTAGAGAAAGAAATAAACTTCTTGGAGTGAGAATTCTGCTCCAGACTGGAGGAAACCATAAACGGAAGGGAACCCAGTCACCCGAACACTACAAGTCCCAGAAAGCACCGCGGTGGTGGGCGGGACTTGCGGACCCTCTTGGCGTGTGGGCGGGGTCAGACGAGATCAGCGCTCTCTTGGGTTTTTGGCCCCGCCCCTGCCCCCTGTCCTGTCCTGTTGCTGTTGTCCTGCTGCCGGCTGCTGCCCCTGGTGAGTCCCTGGAGTGAAGGAGGGTAACTAGTGGCAGTGGGCCCTTGGGTTCCCCAAGTCAGACTTCCAGTCCTGAGAAAGTACCCTGAGCGGCTAAAGTGCTACCGGTTTCGGTTTCCACCTCCGTCCCTCTTTCTAGGGAAACAGTAAGTGGGAGTGGCGTCGGAGCCCCCGGAGCTCTTTCTGTGGCCTTGAAGGGCTGAGGGGCAGTTTCCCCCCGAGCAAGGCAGGGCTTCACTGCTTGCAGCCGGGTGGGAGACTCCTTGGGCAGGAGGGATCCCTCTGACCGCAGTGAGGGTCTTGACGCAGCATCTCACCCCTCCCGCGGGCGGAGGTCCCAGTGGTTCCTTAAACCTTGTCCTTGACATCTTTGTGATTTGCTTGGAGGAGGGGCCCGGCCTATTCATCCTAGGCAACTTACTTTCTCTTTTTGGGCCCCATTTGCCCTGTCTACATGAGTAGGCTTGATCCCTGAAACCCCTTTCCTTCAGATGAGGCCTCTGTAATTGGAGGAGGTTCTGGGCATCCGAGAAGAAGGAGCAGCTGGAGTGCAGTGACCTCCTTCTTTGCAGTCGGTATCCCATAGCCCCTCCCACTGCCACGATCAGGCCAATTTAGTTTAGGGGCTAATGTTCCCACTCACGTTGTAATTTCAACCTCTCCCGGGCGTGTTAACTTTTTTCTATCACTTGAATTCTTTGCTCCTGATGCAAGCCCACAAGTGGCCGTGCTTGAGGCTGAGTAGAATAATACAGATGCTCTGCAGTTAATCCTCATTTAACATCGTCAAGGTTGTACACCTTTAAGCCAAATGTCGTATAGGCAAGCCAGTTTTATCAGAGGCTGTTCGACAGAAACAAGAGTTAAGTTCCTACAGCGTCTCATCAACATTAGAACTAAACGCTGAACAAATTGACCTTATTCGAGGATCTGCTGTGTATTGTAACTTATCTCCACTATTGCAAAAACTACTTAAAGCAAAGGACTTTTTATGCCATAGGCCTTTGTAAATAGTGTAGAGCACATGGTTAAGGCATATCCAGGGGACTCCTTTCACAGGTGTTTGCAGAAGGCCTCTACCTGAAACTCTACCCTTTAGCAGGTCTGACAGCTGTGGAGTGGAGAGGACGCTGAGAAAGGTGGTCAGTAAGCATTCCATAGCACTAACAAGCTGTATTATCTTTCCAGTCAGTACATTTAAGGCTCTTTTAAAAAAATTGACTGCTTATTGATGTAACACCATACTTCTTTATTTTCTTAGACAGTTAAAATGAACTGTTCTAATTCCTTTTACTTAGGATCATCACTGGGAAGTTTCTTAGAGATATTCTAGCCTGATCCGTGCGTTTCACTGGTGAGGAAACTGAGACCTAAAAGGAGGTAGTGTGACTTGGCCAAGATCTCAGAGCTCGTTAGTGGCAGAACTAAGACAGGAGGAACCCAGGTGCCTCAGGTCCTGGCCTGGCCCACTTCCATGACACTCCAAACACTGTCACTCCCCTTGTCACTTCAAGGGTTAGCGTAGTCACCCCTTTCAGGAAAAAAAGTGCAAAATCTCAGTCCAGTAAAATGGAGATTTCGCATACAGCGTTGAGCCTTTCACAGTTTCTGGTTGCCTGCATGTCATGCCCCAGAACTAGTTTTCTGTTCTTCCCTAGTACTGCCGGCTCTGGTGGTGAGGGGTGTGGGATGAGGGCCTGCTTGGAAAGAGCCGGGCAGCTGATCCAAGCAGCTGTCAGTGAGTACTATTGAAAGTCTCCTGGGGCTCTACAGTTTTTCTAAGGCACTCTGAAAGATTCTAGGTAAGGAACGATAATGAACTTGGGAAATTTGAATTACAGCAAGTGGCTTACTGATTTGAGGACCAGTGACTGTGTGTCTTTGCTTTTGCTCCCTGTCTCAGGCCTCCTACAAATCCATTATGTCTATTGCCAGCGTTCCCTAAGGGTGTTTCTGGGGAAGCATCTCTCCGGGGCCAGAGAGGAGTGGGACTCAAAGCGGTTCATCTACTGCCAATCGCTAGTTATTTAGAAAGTTAAGCAAGCAGAAGGATGAAGAAATTAGATTAATGTGGGTTTGGTTTTTATTTGTCTTTGTTTTCCCTTTTCCCAAATGAAGAATTGATTTGCAGTTTGCTCTCGGCTGTGGAAGCATTTTGTTTTCTTCTGTGAACTAATCCAGAGAAACTACCTATAGTCTTCATTTCTCTTGAAACATGCACCCACTGCTATAAAAGGCTAATTTAAAAAGTTAGGCACTCTTTCAGAGGGGAAGGGAGGAAGAAAGAGAGGGAGAGAAGCATCAGTGTGTGGTTGCCTCTTGTGCACCCCCTGCTGGGACCTGGCCTGCAACCCAGGCGTGTGCCCTGGTCAGGAACCGAACCTGTGACCCTTTGGTTCCCAGGTCTGCACTCAATCCACTGAGCCACACCAGCCAGGACAAAAGTTAGACACTCTTTAAGGAAGGGAGAATTCTAGTTGTTTCTAATAAAGTTATTTCTTTGTGGTTCAGCATACATGAGGAAAAATCTTTAGGAACTTTGACATTTTTCTGCTGAAAAGCCTATCAGTATAGCTTACAGACTCGCACAGAGTGAGCAGAAGTAGAACTGGCTGTCGTTCCTTTTCTTCAGGAGCACCTGTGCCTCCATGGAACAGTTCTGGGAGCAGTACATCAGGCTTGAAAAGCACATCAGCTGGAAATGTGTCAGATTTTCTTAGAAGCCAGGAAGCAGTTCAGGGGACTCATTTTAAAATACATTGCCTATTACTGCCACCTCCTCTGAGGACCCTAATCATTTTGGAAACTGAGCCACAACAACAACAATAAAAAGTAACGATGTCAGAGTCCAAATAAAATGCCTGTGACAATTTGTGGAAACTGCATTCTTTTCCCGTGGTTGATGGTTTTTTTTTTTAAATCCCTGTTTGTTTTCCCCACTCACTTCTTACGTGACCAGTCTTTGACTGGAGGGCAGGAGTAAAGAATTGGTGGAATACCATTCCACAGTTTGTAGGGCGCCGACTTCATCCCACTGCTTTTTCATGACTCAGTAGCTCTGTGGGCTTCTAAAATTAACTTTTGCACGTGTGTTTCCTCTCCCTTCCTTGCCTCTGGCAATAGTGCCAGAATTAGAAGTGGATGGTGGACAGGTTCTATAGTGGGGAGAGTGGTTAAAGGAGGGGAAGTTGATGCTTACATCATTCTAATTTTCCTTCCATACCCTTCCCATTCCCCTCCACAAAAAGTCATTTCTAGATTGCTTTGTCAGAGAGATAAGTTCCCATTTGTCCCAGGGAATTTCATCACTGGGGGAGAAGAAAGGCTTTAAGGACCCAGGGAACACCTTCCCTCCAGGAAAAGTGCAGTGAGGTGTCCTCGCTGGCCCAGCTCAGACGGGCAAGGTTATGCTCTAGGTTTGCCCATGGCCTCTTCCGCGCTCAGCTTCGGCGAGAAGCAGACAAGGGGAGCCACAGCTGTTCCCTGCTCCGCCTGCCTCCTCAGCCACTTTCCCAGTCTTGGCAGAGAGGAACTTTTGTTTCAGAATGAGTGAGTTCCGAATACCCAGAGTACCATTGCGTGCCCTCTGAGTCCTTCTGGGAAGGTGATGAGATCGTTGAAATGAGGAATTTCATGGAGTCTCTTACATTTTTTTTTAACTTTGTTACATAAGGTAACCATTTATTATTGGCTAGCAATATTTCAAACTGTGGAGCTTCTACTGGTCTTTCCGTTCTTTCGGTCTCCTGATGTCAGACTTTGCTGCGACAGCAGAAGTGGGGTGGTAGTTCCAGCCGCCATCACCAACTGTTTTCATGCAGGAGCCGCAGGGCCAGATCTCCACGGCTCCCCTCTTCATCTTGGTTTTGCCACAGAAGGAGCAAGTGTACTTGACGTGCTGGCCGATCTCAGTTCTCTTCTCCATTTTCCTGAGGGAGGCGCCATAGTGGGTGCCGTATTTACTGACAGTTCTGACTTTCTTGGTGCATTGAGCCATTTTGCCCAGTCTCTTACATTTTCTGATAAGGAAGGAATCAAGACTGTTGACTTTTCCTGACAGATGATTAGGTTTTCAGATGAAAGAAAAGAGATACAGAGTCCACTGGGCTCCGGCTGGTGTGGCTCAGCCGGAGCCCATGGTGTGAACGCCGGCCTGCAAACCAAAGGGTCACCAGTTCGATTCTCAGTCAGGGCACATGCCTGGGTTGCAGGCCAGTCCCCCAGTAGGGGGCACGTGAGAAGCGACCACACATTGATGTTTCTCTCCCCTCTTTCTCCTCCCCTTTCCCTCATCTAAAAATAAATAAAACCTTTAAAAAAAAAAGAAAGATACAGTGTCCATTGGCTGTACACTCAAGCTTTGGTGCGAGCTCTTCTATGTCACTTTTTAAAAAGGTTTATTGATTTATTTATTTTTAGAGAGAGGGGAAGGGAGGGAGAAAGAGAGGGAGAGAAACACTGACGTGAGAGAAACATCGATTGGTTGCCTCTTGCATGCACCCCAACCGAGACTGGCCTGAAGCCCAAGCACGCGCCCTGACCTAGAATCAAACCCGCTACCTCTCACAGGGCGCAGCTACACCCAGCCAGCTGAGCCACACCAGTCAGGGCTCCGTGTCATTTGGAACATCTGTGCTGACCCTTCTTCACTGTTCTTCTGTTCAGGAGCTAACGTGCAGAGTGCTTTTCCAGTAAGGAGAGAGAGAGAGGCTGAACCAAGCCCCCGTGCCCTGGGCTGCTCTTGTCTTTCACTGGAGCATCCATCGGCAAAGCACGTGCCCGGGTTTGAGTGTGTGGAAGGTGGGTGATGGAGTGTGAATTTTACGAGTCCTCAAGGAAACCGAATCTGTGCCTTTTGTGTTTTTGGCACCATGCCACTTGAACCAGCTCTGCCAGCTGAACCAGCCATACCAAGAACTGATATAGCACTTGGAGATTATCATCTCCTTACCCTATTTTAGAGAAGAGAAAGCTGAGAAACAGCAGCTTCTTCAGGGGTATCCAACAAATGAAGAGCAGAACTAAAAAATAAAAAAAGGGGGGGGGGAATTAGTTCCACCACCGTTCACACCATTGTTTACCTACAGATCCCCTTCCTTTCTTTTTTGATGAAGGACATATGTGTCTTACTTATTCATTTATTCGATGAATACACAGTCGACAATCACTATGGGCGAGGCATTATGTTGTGAAGGAGGAGAACGGGGAGCATGGTCCTTAGGTTGACACACGTGCTGAAGTCGTTCTTGCCTGAGTGTTCTTCAGGTCCGTGCTCAGATGTACAGGCTTGCTTAGCATTTCACATGCTCTGTCCGGGCTCAGGACAGAGGGACTGCTGGCCTCAGTGTGCCCGGAGACCACCAGGGAAGGTAGGGGTCTGAAGGCTGAGAAACCGCCTCGCCCTCCCTCCCTCCCACCCCGCCTCCCCCC
>PVIA01010179.1:0-46741 GCA_004024845.1 Tonatia bakeri
CTTATAATCTTTGTTTTGAACTCAATATCTGATAGTTGAGTTGCCTCTATTTCATTTAGCATTCCTTCTGGGGCTTCCTCCTTTCCCTGCATTTGCGGATTGTTTCTTTGTCTTCTCATTGTTTCTGAGACTCTTCTTGTTAACCTCTGTTTCTTAACTTGATCTGTTCTGGTTCCTTGTGTTTATGGTGTGATCTTCTGTGGTAGAATATCTGTGAGGATCAGTGGTGTAGTCTCTTTTGGGTATCCTGGTGTTCACAGCTTCCCCCTACTTGTTCCCCGTGGGTGAGCACAGCTCCTGCGCCTCTGCCTTCCAGCCCCTGACTGGGGACGCCCTGATTCCTTCAACTTTGTCCTTCTTTCTCAAGATCGATGAGGCTATTCAGGGTCATTTTTGGTTCCATATGAGTTTTTGAAATATTTATTGTAGATCTGTGAAATATTCCAATGATATTTTAATAAGAGTTACACTGAATCTATAGATTGCTTTAGGTAATATGGACATTATGATGATGTTAATTCTTCAAACCCAAGAAACAGTATATGATCCCATTTAATTGTATCTTGCTTAATTTCTTTCATCAGTGTTCTCTAGTTTTCCTTGTACAGGTCTTTTACCTCCTCGGTTAAGTTTGTTGTTAGGTACTTTATTTTTCTTGTTAGAGTAAATAGGATTTTTCCTAGTTTCTGTTTCTGATATTTCATTGTTGGTATACAAAAATGCCTTTAATTTCTGCATATTGACTTTGTATCCAGCTGTTTTGCAAAATTCACTTATTACATCAAATAGATTTTTGGTGGAGCTTATAGGGTTTTCTGTGTACACTATATGTCATCTGCAAATAATGAGAATTTTACTTCCTTCTTTTCTATTTGAATGCCTTTTTTGTCTTCTTCTTGTCTGATTGCTGTAGTTAGAACTTCTAGCACTATGTTGAATAGAAGTGGTAAAAGCAGACACCCTTGTCTTGTTCCAGATCTTAAGGGAAAAACATTTAGTTTTTGCCCATTGAGTATTATGTTGAATATGAGGTTATTATTGATAGGTACTTACTATTGCCATGTTTCCCCTTTGTACCTGTGTTCCTCTCTCTCTCTCACTTTTTTACTTCATCATCTTAAAGCAGTCCCTTTAGAATCTCTTTTACTGCTGGTTTGGTGGAAGTGTATACTTTAAGCCTTCTTTTGTCTGGAAAGTTCCTTACTTTGCCTTCAACTTTAAATGAGAGCTTTGCTGGGTAGACTAGTCTTGGTTGCAGGCCTTTGCTTTTCATTACTTGGAATACTTCTTGCCCATCCCTTCTGGCTTGTAGTGTTTCTGTTGAGTAATCAACTGATAGCCTGATAGGAGCTCCCTTGTATGCTACCAGCTCTTTCTCCCTTGCTGACCTTAAGATTCTGTCTTTGTCTTTGAATTTTGCCATTTTAATTATGATATGTCCTGGAGTGGGCCTCTTTGGGTTCTTCTTGATTGAAACCCTCTGTGATTTTTGGACCTGCATGACTTTTTATCTCATCAAGTTAGGGAAGTTTTCTGTCATTACTTTTTCAAACAGGTTTTCTATTCCATGCTCCTTTTCTTCTGGTATCCCTGTGATACAAGTATTATTATGTTTCATGTTGTTCTACAGCCCCCTTAAACCCTCTTCATTCTTTTGAGTTATTTTTCACTTTTTTGTTCTATCTAGGAACTTTTTTCTTCCTTCCAATTCACTGATTTGATCCTCTGCTTCATCTAGCCTGCTTTTAACTCCTTCTAATGTATTCTTCATTTTAGATATTGTATTCTTCATTTCTTCCTGGCTCTTATTGATAGTTTCTATGTCCTTTTTCATGTCATGTAGTTCATAGTAAGTTCCTTGTAGCTTCCAAGGAGTTCCTTGTAGTTCTCACTGAGCTCCTTGGGCATCCTTATAACCATTATTTTGAACTCAGTGTCTGATAGTTTGCTTGCCTCGATTTCATTTAGCACTGTTTTTGGGGATACCTCCTTTCCTTTTGATTATGGGTTGTTTCTTTTTCTCCCCTTTTTATATGACTCTTCTTGTTTGTTTCTGCATATTAGATTGATCTGCTTTGACTCTCTGTCTTCTTGGTGTGACCTTCTGTGGTAGGAGAACTGTGGGACACAGTGGTACAGTCTCCTTGATCTGAGATTGATGCTCATGGGGTGCCCTTTATGCTGTTTATGTGGGCTCTCTGGTTGTTATTGGGTTTTGGCTGCTGTTGGGTCATTCTTTGGTGGGTCTTCCCTCTGGCTGCTTGATTGACAATCATTCCACCCACCACATCTTGTATGCTGTTGTACAGGTGCTGCCATAACAAACCCAACAACCCAGTAAATAAACCCACACCTGCAAAAATAACCCAAACCTGCCACCACATTATAAATAGCAAATGAGCAAATATTAATAAAGCTATAAAGAGATTAAGACTATTATAAGAAAGGAAAATAGAGCAGGAGATGACTAGCTGAAAGAAAAATGATTTTGACAGGGTGGAGGGAGGAGAAATAATAAGAGTAGAGAATAGAAACAAGGCAAAGAAAGAAAGAAAAGAAAATTTAGATCATAAATAAAAAAAGGAGGGAAGAAGGCAAAATGGAGTAAGTGAAGGGAAGTGTATAGTATTAGGTTTAAACAAAAATTTAAAAATATGTAGTGAGGAAAATATGAACCAAATTGGAGGAAAAGATCCACCATACAATATCAACAACAAATGATCAAAAATTGATATAGGTGGGATGGGAATAAGATGGAAACAAGAAAGAAAGAAAAGCTTAAGAAATGTCTAGAGGAAAGAAAAGTGATTTTGAGAGGATAGAGGGAGAAGGAATACTAAGAGTGAGGAATGAAAACCAGGCTAAGGTGTGGAAAATGTAAAACAAAAAACAGGGCCTGAGTAAAGCAAAATGGAGTAGGAGAGGGGAACAGTAAAATTTGAAATACAAAAACAGTGAAGATCTAGAAGTAAAATTGAAGAAATGCAACAACAATCATATCCACAACCAATGAGCAAAGATGATAAAGGTGCACAGAGAATAAGGGTATTTTAGAAACAGGACAAAGATTGTGAGATCACTAATGACAAGAAAAATGATTTTGAGAGGCTGGCAGGGGAATAGTAAGAATGTGGAATAGAAACCAGTTGTAGCAAGAGAAAAGATAAAATTTAACACAAAAATATGAAGAGCAAGGAAGATGGTAGAATGGAGTGAGATGAGGGAAGAGCAAACTGTGAGATTTGAAATAAACTGAAATATAAAAACTAGTGACATAATAGGAACAAATTTGAAGGAAAAGAAATGAACTTTAAAAAGCTATGCAGGAGAGCAAATAGTCCAAATCATGGAGAAGACCATGATAGAATTCATCTCGGTAGAGTCTAGTGCTTACCACTCTCTTCTCTTTCTGGATCCACCGCTGGTAATGTCAGATGATGTCCTAGTTTAGTCCTAGGCAGCCTGTTCGAGACTATAAGCAATCCACAGTCTGTGGCTGTATCCTTCAGATTTGGATGGATCCCCTCCACTGCCCCGCCAGCTTTCCATCAGCCCAGGGCCCAGGAGTGGTTCATTTAATGACCTGAGAGGATTGCCAGTGCCTTCTTCACCTGCCTCCAGAGCAGGCCTCTGGTGCGATCAGGAGGGTGGAAACCCTGTGTCACCCCCAGAGGGGCAGTAATCAGTCTTCAGGGAAGATGGTGGGAGTGTTTTCATGACCACTCACCATACATCTTGGTCTGTTCCAGATTCTTTTCAATAAAGTATGGTTTCTGGTGAATTGGCTGTCCATTTGCTGTGAGGGGCCAATCTGTGTAAAAGGGGCAACTCTTTCCTGCTTGGTGCTGACAGCAACTCTATCTAGATGCTGAGGCTGAGCAGGGCCCTGAACCCCCCTTGTTGAACCTGTCTTTAATCTCTTTGCTCTGCTGGGTTTAGTGGATCAGGGCCCAAGGAACAGTGTAGCTTGTAGTGTCTGGTAAAGGGCCCGTTCAGAGCTTTTTCTCCTTTCTCCTGTGGAAATGTACCTGGCAGGTTACTGAGCCTGGCCTCACTGACCTGCAGAGCCTGTCTATAATCCTGCAGCCTGCAGGTTGGGGTTGGGCTCACCTGTCTTTGAGGGGATCTGACTAGCTGCAGCAAATCTCAAGCATTTAGCTCCTGGCCATCCAGTCCCCAGCCTGCTGCTCTCTTGCAGAAGCCTCAGGCCTGATTTGTCCACTCTGAAGAGTTCCCTGCTTGCCAGTCATGCTGGGTTGAATCCTACAGTGTCTTCAGCATGACTCTATCCCTATGAGTTCTTTGTTAGCAGAGCTGCTGTGCACATGCACACATGCACATGTGTACACGAGCACTGAATTACTGCCAAGTCTCGAGTTTGCCCTCAGCTCCTCTTTTAAAAGAGTTTCTTTGTGGCCCCCATGCTATAGCATCTAGCCCTATGTGGCCTGTTCTCCATGCACTCCTCCTCCCCAAAATCAGGGTCTCCCTCAGTGAGGGTTGGCCACCACCTGTCAGAGTCTCTGACAGTTTTAGATATAATTTTCTCTCTGGATCTTTCAATGGATGGCATTGGGAAGAGTCCTGCAGTGATACCATAACATGGGGCAGTGGAGGGCTGCTGTCCCCTCTCCCTCAAGAGATTTTCAGCCTTGGGTGGACCCGCTCCCGCAGTGCTGTTTCTGGAGCCAGCACCTCCCCAGCCATTTCTCCACCCCTGGAGCTCACAGCTCCTGAGCCAATTCTCAGCCACCCTGAATCTCCACAGTCAAAAGTGCCAGGTTGGACAGCAGAGGCAGCAGTTGCTCTGCTTGGAGACCCCAGGCTGCCCACTACCAGGTGCTCTGCAGGTGGGCAGGCTCTTGCTCATTCATACACACTCTCTGCACTCTCATCCACATAACCATTCATGCACACGCACTCTCACTCACTGTCTGCTGGATTTTCGAGTTGATTGTTCTGTGGTTTAGCTGCAAGACTAGTCCAGGTCTGGGAGCAAGTGGACAGGGCTTCCAGCTACTCTGCAGCCATCTTGGATCTCCCTCTGAATTACCCTATTTGGATACTGATTTGAGACTTTTCCTCTGAGACACTATTACTTCCTAATTAGTAGAGTTATTAGTTTCACTTATATAGGTAAACATACAAACAAATGTACACAACAGCCTTAAACACTTACATGAACCTCTTACATTACCTGATTTTTTTTTTACTTTGAATATTTTTTAAGTCAGGGATCCCCAAATCAAATGCCTTCAGGAGTGGAACAACTAATATAAAAATGTACCAAGCCTGGCCTAAATATGGAGAAATTGTAGAGAGGTTAATTGGCTAGTACTATCCTACAAACATTTATTTAAATCTAATAACAAAAAACACATATGAGAGATTTGAGACCTGCAGCCACCACTCTGTGTCAGACTGATGTCAGTCTCCTGCTGCTGCTGTCAGGGTGCCATTATTTGTTAATCTATCCAATGATACAGAAACAGGAAAAGCAGAGGATGAAATGTGATAATACAAAGGTTATTGGGGAATTAGTGATTTAATTTATCCTTCTACTCACTATCTTTTCCCACCAGTGATAATTAAGAGCTTCTTGTATTGCCTGTATTTTCTCAAACAAATAAGAAAGTTTATTAATATAGATTCAAATACTTCAGTATATTTTATGTTTTTTTTTATTTTCTCAACTTTTCATACCTGAGGAGTTCATACTTATTGTCAGTTCCATGAAAATGCAATCTATCTCATGTTAAACTTACAAAATAACTTCATTTCCAAGAATAATCATGACAGAAAGCAAGTGCTTTTCTTGTGTCTCTTCCAAACATCTGGATCTGGATGGCCAGTTTAAGGTTACTTTTGAATAATTGGCCAACTCTTGGTTACCTTATAAACCAAGACTGCAATTCTAAATGGCAACTATGATAACATTTCTTGAAGATCTTGAAGGAGAGTACTCAGTTGTATTCATTTTCACTTAATTCATACATATCTAATATTTTCCTATATCAAGATGGGTTAAACAAAGTGATTTTGGGAAAAAGTTACTTTTCTTTTACCTTTTATGTATTGAGTGAGATCAGAAACAGAATTAACCAATGTCACCCCAATAAATTCAATAAAAATGTTTTTAAAAAGAGAGAAATGGATTTTAACATGTTTAGAATTCAAGAGTTCCTGAACAAACTTTTGTCACTCTCACCTTCAGATGTTACATTGAGAAGAATAGCCAAAATGATTTTCAGTGAATTAAGATTTCCTGCAGCAAAATGTATAGTGGTAGAAGGGCCATTTGTATCAGATATGACTAAAACACCCACTCCACTATTTTAAAAACCTAACATATAAGTAACAAGTGATTCAGTTTCTGTTTCCAGAATGTATGAACACCTATTGACAAGTACTTCATAGAAAACACATGCCATTCTGATGTTGCTCCATAGTTTTGTGTGTGGTCTCAACAGTACCTTTTAACAGTTACATTATTTGACTTGACATTCTCTTTAGGAATCTTGTTTTAAGACATAATGAGTTTAAATTTCTAGTTCCATCCATGCTGTTTCAAAGGGTAGGAGCTCCTTCTTTCTTTCTGCTGCATAGAATTTCATTGTGTAGCAAATACCATATGATCTCACCTTGAACAGGAACCTAAACAACAAAACAAACAAGCAAGCAAAATATAACCAGAGACATTGAAATAGAGAACAGGCTGACAATGACCAAAGAGGAGAGGGGAGGGGATTTCAGGGGAAAAGGGAAAGGGTTTACAGGAACAAGTATAAAGGACACATGGACAAAAACTGGGGAGGGGGTGGAAATGGGAGGGAGGTGGGGAGCACTAACGGGGTGGGCTGGGATGGGAGTGAAAGACAGAAAACTGTATTTGAACAACAATTAAAATAAAATAAGTAAAAAAAGACATAATGAGTTTAAGTTTCTCTATTTACAGATCAGTAAACAGATAAAATAGAAAGAGATGCTTTTAACAGGTTGAACTTTTAAATGCATTCTGTCTTGACCAAGCATGAAATTACTCCAAATAATTGAAATACTCCAATATTCTCCACCCACTATATACTCTGTTTTGAAGAGGATATCTTACCCTTCTTAGGGCATTTTGCTCTAACACTACCTATTTCTGTTTTTTTTTTTTTTAATTTAGTAGCTCATAATATTTATTGCAGTTTCTTCTACTTCATTCTCATTTTCCCGTAACATTTCCTGTTTCACATATCACCTTTAAGATGCTTCGAAGAAAAACCTCTATGCATGGTTGTGCTTGCTTCTTGCCTTGCTTTGCTTAACCCACCCCAAATTCTGCCTGACTTGATATCTTAATTCATCTACTTTAGGTCTTTTCTGCCATACCTTAAAGGATATACTAGATGAAGTTTCTCTTAGTAAAGAATATCTTTGCCCAGATTGCTGTGGCTCAGTGGTTTGGGTATTGTACTACAAACTCAAAAGTTGCCAGTTTGATTCTGGGTCAGGGCATGTGCCTGGGTTGTGAGCCAGGTCCCTGGTTGGGGGTGCAAGAGGCAACTAATCCATGTTTCTCTCTCCCTCTTTCTCCTTCCCTTCACCTCTCTCTAAAAATAAATAACTAAAATCTTTAAAAATAATATATTTATGGCATCCTGATTTAATCAACTGATAAGTATAGAATCTATCACTTTCAGACTAGTCATTTCAAAGCCCTGCTCCAATTTTGTCACTTTCAGCAATCTTCCACTAATTTCTTATTTGATTGCAAGCTTCTCCCTTTGAAAGTCAAAGGGCTCAAAAATATAGTCCTAACATAATTTCAGCTTTATTTTTCAGTACTCCCAGGTATCTCAGTTGTACTCTAGTTCATGTCAATGACTTATTGTTTATAAAATAGGTTTTTCATTTTCATCTTTTTGTGTTGTGAGGTTTCCTTGGAACATGCCCCATATATCTTTTTATCTTTACCTGTTAAAATTATGCTCCATGTTTAAGGCCTCTAGGAAATGCTACCTCATTCATGAAACTTACACAAACAACTGTTTGTACCTTCCCCCTACTTTGACCATTTGTATTTAATATAATCAGTTATTTGTTCTTTTTCCTTTCCTTTTTTTCTCCATACTTTTCCATTATTTTTATGATTGTATTTTGTTCCTGTTGTTGACGTATTAGCTATAATTCTTTGTTGTGTGGGCTGAGGTAGAAATCCCTTAAACTTACTTTACATAGCACTTTACATCTCGCCTATGACAGTTGTATTTTGCAGTGAATAATATTGACGTGACTTCCCTTAGATTGTAAACTCCTTGATGATAAGAATAGTGTCTTGTTAATTTTTATATGTAGTTTGTTCTCATTACATACTTGTTAAAATATGTTGACCTGAGCCCTAATTATCCCCTGTGGTTGGCATCTGTTGTTTGTACTCTTCCAAGAAAAATTTGGAATTAAATAGTTTAATTGTTTTTTATTTTTCTTTCATCTCCTATGTAAAAATTACATACTGCCTACAGAATTACTACAATTCTGCCTTTGCTGTTCATATAAGAACAACGGAGATATCCAGAGATACCCATTACTTTACATGTCAAGTTTGTTCATTAGTTAAAATGGGAGTTTTGATCTTCATAACCATTTTTCAATACTAGAATGAAGTGATCAAAACTTCTAAAATACTATACAAATATATATTGCTAACAAAACATCTTTTAGAGGAAAATTTAATACAGGCTTGTTCTATTAATGTTTGTAAATCATCTCTTAGTCTATTGTTTTTCTACTCATATAGTGTCCTATCTTTGGTACAGAGTTTTTCTGGGCTCTATGGTCTGTTGCTATCTATCAATAGGAAAGAGGATATGCATGTGTGGGGGAAGAGGGTACATGGGCAATTTCCATACCTTCTCAATTTTTCTGTGAACCTAAAAGTTCTCTAAAAAATAAAGACTATTAATTGTTAATATTTTATTTATTTATTCTTAGAGAGAGGGGAAGGAAGGGAGAAAGAAAGGGATAGAAACATTGATGTAAGAGAGAAACATCAATCAGTTGCCTCTTGTACGCACTTTGACCAGGGGGATGAATCCACAACCAGGAATCAAACTGGCGACCATTCACTTTGTGAGATGACACTCCAACCAACTGAGCCACACTGGTCAGGGCTAAAAATAAAGTCTATTAATGTTTTAACACAAAAATATATAGAAATGAGGATTATAGATAAAATAATGAAATAAAATAGTTGTGTTTCTTGATGATGAACTGTGGGGTGACTTTCTTTTGTTTAGACTTTACTTTTCTGTATTTTCCAAATTTTTCAAATGAATTTGAGTTATCAGAAAAACAAAAACAAAAGAATAATGCAATGTATATTAAAAACATTACTTTGATGAAAAAGCAGAGCATAGACAAATACTTATTATAGTTTAAAGTAAATTACATAGTTTACAAACAGTGCCCATCTAATGGTCTCATTCAGCCATTATATACACACTAATCACTGCATTCACTTGGAATTGTATGCAATATCTGAAGATGGGGAATTAAGCTTAGCTACCAGTAAAAGAGGCCACTTTGAATTAACAAAGTGTAAATTAAAAACATATCTAGGGCATACTTTTATTACCAGGCTTTCAAGAAATCTCATCTGAGCAGTTATGGTGATGGTTATGCTTTGAAATATGCTGTACTTCAAATTATTCTTCACTCAACTTTAATTATTTTTATTCCCTTTGCAGCAAGATGAGATGATCAGTATCTAAAAATAAACTGTCACAAATAGCATTTTTTCCAATCTTAACTCAAAGAGGTGGTACTACAAAGTAAGTTGAAAGTGCTTCTTGATATTGGCTACTTATATTTAAAGTAATGCTAATGATTGAGGAGAAAGATAATGTAAATTCCTTTTAACAAGCTCCATTTGGAGGAATTTATTTAATCTACTCTGTTTTACTTATTTCCAATTCTGATGGGTTTAGATAGTTATATTTGAAGTCTTTTAAAGAGATGCCCCCACCCAACACTTTCCTCCACACATAAGATTGGGTATAATAATACATTTGAGAAAAAACAAATTGATTTTAAAATCTTAAATGGAAAGAATTCTCACAAAGAACTGAAGCTTCATTTAGAGCACTGTCAGCAACTGAATCAGAAAAATGAAACAGGTACCCACGCATTTTTTGTCAGCATTGAAATAATTGCCATGATGCCTGCCCTAATGGTTATCAGCTTAACCTAAAATTATTCCTACTGTACCACTTTTATATTTTCCACTTCAAACACAAAAGTGATTACTTAGATGGTTGCCAGTTAAGAAATGAGCACAAAAGTATGAATTTGCAAGATAAAAGCTTTAGTGGAACTTAGAACTCTTGGGGCAAGGGAGATTGTGAGAAAATAGTATTGAGAGACTTGAGGCTTATTTCACCTTGAGCAAACCATGTAATTGCTTCTTCCATCTATAAGCAAGTAATTCTATATATTATTGGAGAACAAAATTCGATGTGTTACAGTGATTCGCAAGTGTGAAGTGAAAAATGAAAAAATATTTATAAAATTGGTGAGAAATAGAGACTACATAAAACAAATTAGAATAACAACTTGGTTCTGAATGATAATTGTACATATGTCCCCCCCCACATTTAGTGTTGGTTTTTTCCAGCTGCATGGGTAGTGAAATCTGAATTACATACTTAGAGAAAAATTTCAACATGTGAATCATTTTAAATCAGATTTTGACATGTTAAATACAGAGTGAAAACTTCCTTCAGAATTCAAGTTCTGACGATATACTTTTACTTGAAGCAATCCCTTTTAAATTGTGTGAATTAAAATGTCTTTCTGTTTTCCTATGAGCTTGCTCATTTTTCAACCTTTTTAGATCCATTTTTTCCCATGTGCTTGAGTATCACTAGTTTTCTGAATAGTGTTCAAAATATATTACTTTCCTTTACCATTCCCAGATGAGAGTTGGGGAGAGGAGAAAAGAACACTAGTCTTTTCCAAAAATCTATGTTACGAGTGTATTTTTTGCCTACTGCATTGTCAACACTGCTTCCCCAACATCTAATTTTTTTATTTTTTTAAATTTTATTATTGTTCAAGTACAGGTTTCTGCCTTTCGCCCCACCCCTCTCCACCACCACAGCCCTCCCCATCCCCCCTCTCATTTCCACCCCCTTTGTTATTGTCCATATGTCCTTTATGATTTGAAGAAATATCATTTACTGTTCAAAAAATCTCAACTTATAGAATCACTGCCAAGAACTGGAAGTTCATTTAGATGTTAAAAGGAAGTTTTTATGGTCCTGGCTTATTGTATGCATCAGTATGAAGATTTGTATGTAGTTCACTTTTTACTCCTCTAATTTTTTCTACTGTTAAGGTATAAAAGTAATAAAATCTGTTTTATAGAAAAATTTGGAGAATGCAAAGAAAAAAGAACCTTGCTTGTAATCTTTTTACCCAAGAAAACCCCCAGCATCATTTTGCCTATTTTCTTTCATCCACTTTCATGTACATGCACATATATATTTTAAGTATGGTCTTTTTCATTTAGTATTATGCCACAGTAATTAAAATTTTTATGGCACAATTCAAATTAAGTTTTTATCCTTTAAAAACTATTATAAAACAATAATTCTCATTAATTTAAAAAATGTAAACTATAAAGAAGAATAGTTACACTCATTGAAACCTAAGCACCAGAAACAACTGGTACCACTTTTATCTTTCCTAAAGTAAATGTCATTAAGTTGTTATTCTGGCATTTTCACTGTTCATTGGTTTGATTTTGTGCCTTATTTACATATTACATATATTTTATTTCTTTTTAAAACCTTTATTCTAGAAAATTGAAAAATATTCTTCAAAGATCAATACTGGAAATGTTTATTTTTGGTAGACAGCATCCTCTAAATTATGTGTATGGTTTCACTTTTGTTACCTTTATCCCATTTTAAATACAAATCAATAAACATAAAGAATTTCTTTAAAAAAAAAAAAAAAAAGCCCTGGCTGGTGTAGCTCAGTGGATTGAGCGCGGGCTGCGAACCAGGCATCGCAGGTTTGATTCCCAGTCAGGGCACATGCCGAGGTTGCAGGCCATGTCCCCCAGCAACCACACATTGATGTTTCTCTCTCTCTCTCTTTCTCCCTCCCTTCCCTCTCTAAAAATAAATGAATAAAATCTTTAAAAAAAAAGAATTTATGAACTATACTATAAATATGCTTTTAAATAAAAATATAAATGAACAATCTTAGTGTATAGCCCTTTTTAAAAATGTATTTCTCCTTGAATATAATCTAACCTGTTTTATCTTAAACAGATGGTTATTTACTCAAAGTAAATACCAGAGAGAAAATAAGAGCTTTTCTAGGACTTATTGAATTGGTATTTGTGTTATACATTCTTAGAGAGCATATTTGTAGATGTTATAAAAATGAAAATTAAAAGATTTCAGAATTTTATAAAAATGGATAGCTTAAAAGTGATGTTTAAAGTTTCATTAAGGATTTAGCAAGGAAATTTGGCCTATAATAGCTATTATATTTTACTTTATTATACTTCTTCTATATGAATAGTACCTTCTTAATATTCTTAGTTGAAATTTTATACCACTTACTCTTAATTTTAAGGCAAAATAATGTAGACTTTGACATAAAGTAGATTCAAATTCATCTTCCTGGCTCTGCTTTTTGACAATCTATAAACATGGACAAATTACTTATATGTAATACTCTTTATGAGGAAAAGTGGATCACTACTTTGTTTGATTATTGTAGGGTTGCTGTGAATATTGTAATTGATATAGCTGATAACCTGGCATTTAGTGGGTGCTTAATAAATGGAAATTCCAGTTATCCTATATGACAAAAATGTCTTTGGAAACTAAACTCAGCTAGGTTTTTACTCCACAAAAATTTTAAAGGAGTGATGCTCCGCTTAATTTTTGTAGTTAGTGGCAATGATGAATGACCTATTTATAAAATGACTGATATTTTAAAACATACTTTATTGAATTTTGGGTATTCTTTAGATTTTAATGCAAACTCACTACTGTGCTGTATATTTTGGAAGATATTTTTAAACATTCATGTTCAAATGTAATGCAGAAATTAATTTTGATTACCTGTGAACTTGCTGTTCATATTTACATATGCAAATAACCTAGATTTGAAAATGGAAAACTCAAAATGTTTACAGGTAAAAGATCAGTGCATAATATTTAGTCATACAGAATGTATTTTGTAAAAGGGATATTAAGATTGAAGTGGTAGTTAAATTGATGTAAAGTTCTGAAGTATGGCTATAAATTATATTGGGGTTAGCAGAACATATATTCTATGGTTCAGGTAGTATTAAAACATACAAAAGCCCAGCCAAGATAGTCTTTCATTTGTCTGTAGAACAACTTTAAATACTATTTTTTCTATATTCTGAGAGTTAGTGTCTAAGCAAACTCCCTGAATCAGACATTATAGGTGACCTGAAAACTGGACTGGACTCTTGGGATTGAAACTGGGGCATTTCAGACCCAAAACCAGGGCAAGCTTTATATGTAATTTTTAAACAATATGAATTATATTACTTAGCATACCTGTTGAAAGCAATATGAAAGGTGATTCTCTTTTTTTTTGCTTTATATTTAAACAAACAATATATGTGTAATTCAGATACTTAATGTCTTGTTTTCTTCAGCTGTTTTAGGTTGATCATGAAGAAGCAAAACCAAGATCTTTTTTAAACTTTTCTATATAATCTTAATATGGTAAATCAGAAGTTAGATATGAACTACTAGACATAGTACCCAGATAACATGAACACTAGTTTTCTAAAGACAAGTGTAAAACTAAAAATGTATAGAATTAGCAAAGTGGGGATTATATGTGTATGCCTAAATTTCTCCAAAGGCCTAGAATGTAGCATTATAATCAGAATAGATATAAACCCATAAACACACAGAAATTCTCATTATTGGCATAAAAAAATAAAATGATACTGGTAGCTGCAAATTTTATGAGGCCTCAAAATGAAAAGAAAAATATAAGTGATGGAATTATTACATGCTAATTAATATTTTAGGTAAGCACTATTTAGAACATTAAGACATAATAATTTATTATTTTTCCAACTTTCTGTTACTGGCATGAGTGGTGAACAAAAACTTAAAAATTTACTGTATATTATACAAAAATGCTGAAATAGATTGTTTTCACAGGTTTATTCTTTTACAAACCTAGACTATTTTGCATGTTTTCTGAGCCTCCTGCCACAACACTTTTAAAGATGTAAATAATATCACCATTGGTAACAGAAGAACTAGATGTGTGGCATACTATGTAGTACTAATCAAGAATGAACTGACAGTAACCAGAGGGGAGGAGGCAGAGGGATAATGGGGGTAAATAGGGGAAGGTCCATCAAGGAACATGTTTAAAGGACACATGGATAAAGCCAAAGCGGGGAAGGATCAAGGGTGGGAGGCAGGATTGTGTAAGGCAGGGGGCTGTGGTAGGGTGAAAATGGAGACAACTATACTTGAATAACAATAAAAAAATAAAGTGAAAAAATCTTTAGCAAATGTCAGGATACTATTGCTCAGATATCTGTTTTCTTCAGTATATTATATTTAAAAATGTATGTAATATTATATATATACACAATGGAATACATGTTCTGAAGCATGATTATACTCATGAGCCTGCCATCTAATTTAATAACTAGAACATTACCAATATCATTTTAAAGTTGGGCTTGACACCTATTTCATCACCCTGCCTCTTTGTAATGAGTTTATTATTTCATCTTTTTCTTAAAATAGTTTCATATACTTTTCTAAACATCTCATTTAATTGTCCTCAAACTTTATATAAATAGTATCACTCTGCATATTACTTTTTCATTTGATATTATGTTTCTGAATTCATTCACGTTTTGTTCAGTTACTGTACTTCATTTACTTTCTTTTTTGTTGAATTTATTGGAGTGACATTGGTTAATAAGCATAGATTTCAGGTGTACCATTCTATAATGCATCATTTGTGTGTTGTGTTTTGTGTTCACCACCCTACTTTAACTTCATATAATACTTAATTGTATATACTCCAGTATGTTTATCCAATCTCCTGGCCACAGACATTTGGATATATACCTACATTTAAGTATATAGAAGTACATGGGAGCATAATTGCTGGATTATATAGTATGTACATGCTCATCTTTACAATTGTACCACATCCTGTCCTCAAAGTTTTATTGTTTATTTATGTAATATACTTTCATTATTTTTCTACTCTCTGAATTACTGTATTTTTGTCTTACTGTCTTACTATGCAGTTCACCTTTCCAGAAGCTTTTAAAATTTTCTCACAAAGACCGTAAAAAGATAGAACTTTTACCATTACTGCTATATTACATATATGGAAACAGATGTAAAAAGATGGGTTAGATGTTTCTTAACTGTTATGGTGATAAAATAAACTTCAGAAGAGAGTCCCTGATATGCTACCATTTGTAGCATATTTTGATTATTCTCTTTTAGGAAATTGAGCCCAAAGTAACACCAATCCATTTAAGGATATGTGTGCTGTGGGAGACTTGGTGAAGGCAGATATCTGCTTTATGCACCTCTGTGTCTCTAGTGTTTGGAAAATAAGTTTGTTGAAAAAAGGAAATGATTCAGTATCTCCTTGAAATTTCACCCCAAAAATGTTACCGAATTTATTTTTTAGGCCAATAGAATGTAATGTAACACAGGATGAAAGTATCTGATTCTACACTGTAACTAACATTAAATAAACTTCTACTTCTCAAGTTTTGGCATAGTATTATAAAGAAAAATATACATAATTATCTGAAAAAGCTCTTAAAATATTTTTTCAACAACATATCAGTGGGAGACCATATTTTCTTCATATACTTGAACCTAAGAATATATTTCAACCAATTGAATGCAGAAGCAGACATGAAAATCAATGGAATTTAAATGTAGCTGCTGTAACTCACTCTGATGCTGATGAAGACCTATGAAAGAAGCAAACAGAAAATACTAATTTTTCAAAGCTGATGAAATCCAGGTATAACAAATACAAAGTTAGTCATTTAAGCTTTAATGCTGCTTCTTCCTATTCCCTCTATTAATTCTTGAAATTACTGGGAGAGGAAAATTACTGCAGAGAGGACCAGAGGCTCACAGGAGAGGGGGGCTGGTTTTGGAATTAGAAAAGGTCTCCATTACCGTCCAATCTGCTTCCCATGCTCCCCAAATAAATCCATGTTTTCATTTCTGAGTATCGTTTAAATACTGTTTTATGTAGCTTAAAATTTCCAATCTTGACCTGCTACCAAATCTGGAATCCTGAGACATAAAGAAATTTAGAATATTACAATATTGGACTATACAATACCAGAGTGGGCATTATAAAAGTACCTAAGGGGGGAAATCAAAAGGTCTGGTTAGGTACCTTTTTAGTTCTTGCTCTGTAAATACTTTCTTATGTGTCTTGCTCCTATTTAAGTGCAAAGTTTTTAAATGGCTTTTGAAACACCTAGCCTAGTGTTTATTCAGCAGTTATTAATACCATAACTATTAATTTCCTTTTTAATGTCCCAGTTTTCCACAGCCCTCCTTTCCCCATGAAACATCTCACTAGGATTCCTGTTTCTTTCCATGTAAACTATCCACACAAATGTTCTCCTGTCCTGTCCCCCCAAAAGGATTCTGAACTGCCTTGTAGAATAAAATATATTCTGCTCTGGGCTATTCTATTCACCTTTGTAACCCCTTCCTCAAACCATATCATATGGATAAACCATATTTCTAATGACATTAAAAAATTATTACCAGAGGAGAGAGAAGAGGGAGCTTCAGGGGGAAAGGGGAAGGGTTTACAGGAACAAAGTTAAAAGACACATGGATAAAAACTAGGGGGAGGGTGGTAATGGGAGGGAAGTTGGGAGGGAGGAGTAGGTGGGCTGGACTGGGAGTAAAGGGGAGAAAACTGTACTTGAACAATGATTAAAATAAAATTAAAAAAAGAAAAAACATTAGCAAAAAAGGGGCTATATGAAGTTCATAAGCAGAAATAATATCATTATTTTGAGGTTTGCAAAGTACTTTTACAACATGTTATCAGATTTGTTCCTCACAACAGTCAGGTGAATTGGGTAGACTAAATGTCAAAATCTCAATTTTGTAAGTGAGTAAGCAGAATTTCAGAGAGGGAAAGTGACAAAATCAGTGAATAACATGACCAGGCCTTAGATCCAGGCACTTTGATTTGGTTTGCAGTACTTTCTGCTCATTGCTCCTCAAGTTTGGCTTTACCTTAAATCAAGTAGAGAGCTTTTCAAAAACACTGATATCTGTGCTCCATCCAAGATCCATTAAATTAGACTCTGAATTGCGACTGCACATCAGTGTTTTTTGAATGATGCCTCCATTGATTCTAGTATGGAGCCAAAGTTGATGACCATTGTGCTGTACTCATACTTCACTGGTTTAGTATGAGATGAGTGCTAGATGGAAAGGAAATATATGTGATCAAGAACAGTGTTTCCCATGGCATGGTCCATTCACTATGATTCATCTGGGGAAGCTTGTTAAAATGTGTATTACCCATACTTTACCATAGGCTGAATGATTTGAGAACTGTGGATCAGGAGGCTCAACTACTTATAAGTGTTATCAGTCCAGAGCCCTCACATTTATAATGGAAGCTAGTTAAAGTTTAGAATTTACAACTGTAATTATCAGTTGTTTATAGTCTATCTGTGCCATAAATGCATATCCCAAAATATTAGACTTCTTTGAAACATCAAATATGTTAACAAAAATGGTCATTGCACATTTGTAATAAGGGGAAACCCAGTGCTAGAAATTAATATGGTGTCAATAGACAGAGACAGGAAATAGAGTTAATAAAGCAAGAAGGAATAACGATAATTTACTTACTTTTAGTATTTATTATGAATCATATTATGCTTTACATGTATTGTATCATTAAATCTTTACAAAAATCTATGACTTAAATTTTTATACCTACATAAGATGAAAAACCAAAGAATAGAGTTACTAGTTATAGACACTGATTTTCTAAGGCATTTTGCCTCTGCTGACAAAGTAAGGTTTTAATAACCAAGGCCTCTCAAGTTGGGTCAGGATGACCACCAACACCAGATAGGTAATTCAAATGGGCCATAAAACAAGTGAAATAATGGACTAAAATTATAATTCACAGGGGCAGGTTGAAGGTCAGAGTTAAGTAATTAGGACAAGTGGACTCCCAGTCAAGATGGAGGCATAGGTAGTCACACTATACCTCCTCGCACAGCTAAGATAGGGATAACCAAAATTTAGAAACAGAATAACAACCAAAATTAATGGAAAATTGATCTGAATGGAAGTCAGACAACCAAGAAAATAGACGCGTTCATCTAGACTGGTAGGAGAGGTGGAGTTGGGCAGCCGGATTTGGGTTGCAGCTCGGAGAGCAGAGAGAGCGTTGGGACCGGGCGCACAAGGCATCCGTGCACTACCGCAGCACGTGGACTCTAAGCGCTCAAGCGGCAGCTGGCAGACCCCGGCGGAGGGGTGGCAAACAGCAGACCCAGCCAGGCGGCGATTGTGAAGCAAGGCACTGTGCTCAACCCGGGAGCCCAGCGCTGGGAAAGAGAGTCTGGAGCACTGATTGAGGTCACCTGTGGGGATCGAGGAACAGAGAGGGACTCCCAGCCTCACAGGAGAGGTCTTTGGAGGGTCCCATGGTGTGCACAAGCCCACCCACATGGGAATTGGCACCAGAGGGGCCCAGCTTGCACGGGGGAAGCAGAGGAAGGGACTGGGGTCCCACGGAGAGCAGAGCAAGAGCCATTGTTCCCTCTCGGACTCCATACCCACATACAACATCATAACCCAGCAACTGGAATACCCCGCCCTGGTGAACACCTAAGGCTCCACCCCTCATATGTAACAGACACAACCAGACCAAAGGGAAATAAAATAAAATAAAAAAGATGGCTCAAGCGATTTTAAAAGCCCCAGAGCCAGTTTTTTTAAGCGACGGAGAACTAGCCAACCTATCAGATGCACAGTTCAAAACACTGGTGATCAGGATGCTCACAGATTTGGTTGATTTTGGTTGCAAATTAGATGAAAAAATGCAGGCTACAATAAGAGAAATGAAGGAAAATGCACAGGGAACCAATAGCGATGGGAAGGAAACTGGGACTCAAATCAATGGTGTGAATCAGAAGGAAGAAAAAAGCAAACAACCAGAAGAGAATGAAGAAAAAAGAATTAAAAAAAAAATGAGGAGAGGCTTAGGAACCTCCAGGACATCTTCAAACGATCCCACATCCGAATTATAGGGGTACCAGAAGGAGAAGAGGAAGAGAAACAAGTGGGAAGCATATTTGAACAAATAATAAAGGAGAACTTCCACATTCTGGCAAAGGAAATAGACTTCCAGGAAGTCTAGGAAGCTCAGAGAGTCCCAAAGAAGTTGGACCCAAGGAGGAACATACGAAAACACATCATAATTACATTAGCCAAGGTAAAAATGAAGGAGAGAATCCTAGAAGCATCAAGAGATAAGGAGACAGTTACCTACAAAGGAGTTCCCATCAGACCGTCAGCTGATTTCTCAAAAGAGACCTTACAGGCAAGAAGGGGCTGGAAAGAAGTATTCCAAGTCCTGAAAGGCAAGGACCTACATCCAAGATTGCTCTATCCAGCAAAACTTTCATTTAGAATGGAAGGGCAGATAAAGTGCTTCTCAGATAAGGTCAAGTTAAAGGAGATCATCATCACCAAGCCCTTATTTTATGAAATGTTAAAGGGACTTATCTAAGAAAAAGAAGATCAAAAACATGTATAGTAAAATGACAGCAAACTCACAATTATTAACATCCACACCTAAAACAAAACCAAAAGAAACTAAGCAAACAACTAGAATAGGAACAGAACCACAGAAAGGGAGATCACGTGGAGAGTTAGCAACAGGGGAGTGGGAGGAGGAGAGAATAGGAAAAGGTACAGAGAATAAGTAGCATAGATGGTAGGTAGAAAATAGACAGGGGGAGGGCAAGAATAGTAGGGGAAATGTAGAAGCTAAAGAACTTATGACACACGGACATGAACTAAAGGGGGGAATGTGGGTGGGAGAGGGTGTGCATGGTAGAGGGGAGTGAAGGGGGGAAATGGGACAACTAAAAGCATAATCAATAAAATATATTTTTAAAAAGGACAAGTGAACATAAACTAGACATATGAAATAGAGGTAAAATTGGTCTATGAATACAAGATGGGAAAATACTAGATTTGCATCAAAGTAGCAGAATGAAATCTGAGGTTGATTGTGAATTACAGTGTGTGAGGAGTGACGTAGCACCTCTGAAAAACAGCACTTGCATTTCCTAAAATAAAGAGAAACAGCATATAAAATTCATGAATAGTTATCACATTAAATTCTACATTGGTTAGTTCTTCATTTGCATGTGTGTTCTATTTTTTTCTGCTTGTATTTTGTGGAGGATCGTATCAGTTAAGTAAATTATATTATACTGCAGTAACAACCTGAAAATATTAGTGGCTTGTAATAACACTCACGTTCAGTGCTCATGCTTCATATCCATTCTGGGTTACTGTAACTCTACTCCACATCCTCTTCACTTCAAAGCCCAGAATAGCATCTTATCAAACACGGCTGGTCATCATGGCAGAGGGAAAAGAGAACATGGTGAATTGTGCTCTGGTTCTTAAAGTTTATGCATGGAAATGAGGCAGCACTTCTGCTTACATTTCACTGGGCAAAGTAAGTCACATATCCATGACTGACTTTAGTGGCTCAAGGAAGTTTCCTTTTACCTTTAAAAAAGGAAGTGTACAAGGTCTTTCCAGAAGGTATCCAGCCATGTAATATGAAAAATAGAGACATGTATTAAATAAGATACAAGAAATATGGTACGTAGGACAATGACGCCTCGATCTCCTTCAAAGTAGGCACCTTGGGACCTCACACAATTCTCCCAGTCGCCATCACTTCCCTGTCATATTTTCCTGAATCTCACCAACAGTCTGAAATCTCTTCTGTTTCTAAGGTGATTTTAGTTTTTGGAAAGCCAGAAGTCATGGGGTACCAAATCTGGGCTATTGAGGGCTGTGGGCAGGGGGGCAGTGCTGAGTCACCTGGGTGATTTGATGTTTCACAAAAAAAAACTCAGCATGAGACATAATGCATGAACATATGTGCTATCGTGATGAAGCTGCCGATTACCACTTGCTTGTAGCTGCGGCCTTCTGAATCATCCAAATAGTTTCTGTTGAGGAGTGTTCAAGTTTAATGCAAAATTCAATGCAGATTCATTGCTCTACTTGCTCAGTTGGTTGTCAAGGAACAAGTATAAAGGACCCATGGACAAAGCCAACGTTGCGGGGGTAGGATTGAGTTCAAAAGGTGGGGGTGGGTGGGGCATGGGAGAGTGGT
Organism: Tonatia bakeri; assembly: GCA_004024845.1. Classification (NCBI taxonomy): domain Eukaryota; kingdom Metazoa; phylum Chordata; class Mammalia; order Chiroptera; family Phyllostomidae; genus Tonatia; species Tonatia bakeri. The sequence continues at coordinate 21,484 of PVIA01010179.1, forward strand.
GGGGGGAAAATGGGGACAACGGTAATTGAACAACAATAAGACAAAATAAAAAGGAAGAAATAAATGCACAGCCACACAGCACACATGCTCTTTTATCACATCTATTGCCCCCACTGACTAGTACATTAAAGTTGTCATTGTTCACGCATGTGCATTCCAGTCCACTCACCTTGGCTGCCAGGTTACACTGATGTCACACAAACCATTCTTGTTATATTAACAATGGCTGGACTTTTTCTGGCAGACCTTGTATACTGAGACATCATAATACAAATTTGCCACAACCATGAATCCATTAAAAATTCTAGTATAACATTATACTTGAATTTTAAAGACAGCAATGTTTATCTGAACATAAGGAAAGAGGCAATAATATTAAATTACGTGGAAAAATTACAAATATAAAAAATACCTTCATAAAGATTAAGTTTGAAGAATTTCTTCTCCCCCCTCAGTGGTGTATTTGTGTTCATATGTATCTTGGTATTTTTAAGTATAATTGACTGGAATATGGGTGGTAGGTTTGCAGGGGAGGGAGATCTTTTGAAATTTTTCAAAGCTTAAAATTCTGTCTTATAGTCACTCAGTGTTACTACTAGGAAAACTTAAATGGTACTGATTCTGTGTCATATTTCTTTTGAAGGTATACCAAATTAAGCCTAGATTTAAGCTACTACTATTATCTGGACAATTTAGTGTTTATTAGGATATAAGTATCTTTTCATTATCAGTGATCTTAAAATATTCATTGTGCCTGAGTATAAATGGTACTTTTCTAATGTCCCACAGAATTATGGAAAAGAAATAGTTCCATTTTTGTCCAAGAAAATGCAATCTAAACAGGTAAAAAGGACAAAGATATATGGGGTGAGAAATTTTTAATTGCTACTTGGAATCTGTTTCAAATATACCATAACTCCCACAAATTTTCTGGCAGCCAAGTGGATGATTTTTGAAGAATTAATGTTTAATGTACATTTTTCATAATGGGGCATGGTATTTATCTTTGAACTCTTCACTTGAATTTGTCAAAAGGGAAAAACTATCTCCCATCACTTAGACCCTATAGGTTTTCTTTTTTAAAACTTTATTTTTCAATTACAGTTTATATTCAATATTGTTTTGTATTAGTTTCAGGTTTACAGCATAGTGGTTAGACAATCACATACTTTACAGATTTCATTTTCTTTCCCTTGTGATATATTAGATGGTCATTACAATCAGTAACTTGAACACCTGGAAGCTAGAGAGGCTTTGTATTATGAAGAGCCATTAGTAGCTTCATTGTATAAATATAAAATTCTTGATATCTCTTACATAATATGAACCTTCATGCAGAGAAAGTTCCAATTATTTATGTTGAAAATACCTCCTGAGAACACATAGATCAAGTTTAAGAGCAGACTTACATTTAAAATGATTTTAAAACTGTGAAACTCTGTTTATCTTTGTACAAAATACAAGTGTGAAGAAACTAAATGTACTGTACTACTTTATTCAGCAATTAGAATTTTTTTAAATATGGCTTTAAGTTTCATTTTTATACCTTATCTGTAAAACCAATGAAAAATGTTTATTATGGAAAGTTAAAATAACCCTGGCTGGTGTGGCTCAGTGGATTGAGTGCCAGCCTGCAAACCAAAGGGTCACCAGTTTAATTTCCAGTCTAGGGCACATGCCTGGGTTACGAGCCAGGTCCCAGTATGGGGTGCGTGAGAGGCAACCACACACTGATGTTTCTCTCCCTCTCTTTCTCTCTCCCTTCACCTCTCTAAAAATAAATAAATAAAATCCTTTTCATAAAAATAAAGTGAAAATAGAGAATCAATGGAATAAAATATAATAATTAATAAATTCAGATTATATTAATAGAATGTGCAAGGCACCTTGAGAAATTAAAGAGACAGTGCAGCTGAATATAGTTTCTTCTTTCAAAATATTGACAATCTAATGGGAGAGACTAACAAATAGATAACTAATAGAAACAAACCAGAGACGGTGAAACAAAGAACAAACTGACAGTAACCAGAGGAGAGGGGAAAAGGGATAATGGGGAAAAGAAGGGGAAGGGCCATCAAGGAACATGTATAAAGGGCACATGGACAAAGCCAAAGGGGGTAGATTCAAGGGTGAGAGGCAGGGATGGGTGGGGCAGGGGGAATGGTAGGGGGAAAATGAAGACAACTAAAATTGAACAACAATAAAAAAGCATTTTCAAATAAAAACAAAAAGAAAAAAATAAATAAAAAATAAAAATAAATCAAATTCAAGATTAGTAAATAGATATATAGATAGATAAAATGTGTACAGTTATTTATGAGATGGGCCATTGGAAGCCATTTAGGTATTAATTCAACTCACAGAATAAACATATTTAGTTCAGAATGGGAATTAGCTCACTGACTCTTTTGGTCATGAAAATAAAGCTATTAAAGTTACAGGGATCACAGTCTCACTCTAATGAGTTTTCTGGTCATTTGTACCTTGACTTAACGTTTTTACTTTTTATCCCATTTTAACAGTTCAATCTTGAAAAGCCTCAGTGGTTTTGGATATGTTAGAGAGCCATTTGGATGCTGAAAAAGCAACCAGGCTCACTTCTGCCTGTACCCGCAAGTCTCTCTACATGATAAAAAGGTGGTTTCCATACCCATTCAACTATTGGGACATAAATCTTTCAAGTGAAAGACTGGAGTGATTACAGCCAAATGGGTGCTTTAGTTTCGATAATTTTCTGGGGGATAACTGGAGCAGAATTCTGAACAGGAATATGATGCAAGGTGCAGAATAATATGACTGTTCAGCAACACAGAGACTATAAGCCATTAAAATTATGCCCCACATTCTCATCCCATTCTTTGTTTGTTGCTCATTTTATGTTACAATTCCTAACCTTATTTAACATAATGAAAATCTTAACCTATTCTTTTAAATAATGGTCATTTTTAAATTTCAATAGATACCATAAAGCTTCCTCTTCTCATTCCCGAAACAACAGCAGGGCCACTAATAAGTTCATGATCATTGAGTCAGTCAAACTGATGATGGAATTGCCAAGGAAGTATTTGTGAGGTGAACCTAACTCAAACTTGTTTGCCAAGGACATTTATATATGTGAATTTAGAGTTAAACAAGGGCATTTTGATTTCACATTCAAGAAGAATGTCAGCACCTATGTATTCACTGTGGACATTCTTTGCACTCAGTATTTTCAGACAGCTTTCAGTCTTTGATGAATATAAATTTAGTTTGGACTGTTACCTTCCATCCATTGCAAACATTTTATCCCTGGCACTGCTTTCTCTATGCCCACAAAACTCCATTATTGGTACTTTGAGTATCTCTTCATGGTTCTTTTCCATCTATTATCCTTCCAGAGAAAATTGGTTTCATTGTACTGTTTTGCTACTATAGATGTCATAATGTATTGGAATCTGCTCTTTGCAGGAGGAAAAAAATGAAGCATCTGGTTAATAACTGAGAACAAAATCCATTCATTTTCTTCTCAGATACTGCTTTTAGTGTTATTTGTTTGAAATGCTTGCTAAATGTCTAACTATTCTGTAACTGTTGGATAGACTATACTATAGTTCTCTAGACCTGTGCTGCTGTTTAACTGGTAACGACTAGTTGCATGTGGCAATTGAAATGTAAATTTAAATTAATTAACATTAAGTAAAATTGCAAATTGCATCCTATTTGCACTAGCCACATTTCTAATGCTCAATAGCCACATGTGTCTAATGACTATCCAATTAGGCAGCACAGAAATAGAGCATATTATTGTAACTCTATTATTGCTATTATTAGATATGTCTCTGAAACACCACTTTCTCCATTTACTTCTGTCCATGCAACTAACTTTTCCTTCTTTTGGTTCCTAAACACAAATATTGTCTGAGCTTCTGTCCTCAGCTATCGTCTCACAATACTTATTCTTTTTTCATGAATGTGTTGGAGTTTTTTCTTGTACCTTTAACTGTCGCTTCAACGTAAATGTCTCCAAGATCTGGCTCTATTTTAGATCAAATTGAGGTTTAAAAACTTCTTGCTGGACACCTTTTTATACTACATCCAGTGTCTCAGCCATTTCTCATTTCACATGCCCAAAATTATTCTATTCTTTCCAAATTCTCTCCTCCTACCATCTCTGCTGCCCATTCATTTGCTGAGCCTTGAATCCCTAGAACAAGTTTAACTTTTCCCTCCCCATGCTTCTCTGTATCTAATGAATCAGTCACCCAGTTATCCCATTCACGGCTGCATTTGGGTCATCCACCTCTTCTTATCTCCCCTTTTACCTTCATAACCTCAATTCAAGCCCTGATTACATACACATTTTCTACTGAAAGAATATTCTGACTGATCTGCTGCCTCCAGTTTTCCTCCCTTCCAAATCCACAATTTCTTCTTCATCATTTTCATAAAACATACATTCAGTCACATACTTTCCATATTCAGACATCTGTGAGCACTCCCTTGTATCAGAGTAAAGTGCACACTCCTCCATCTTCCTTTGAGATGAAATGTCTACATGATATGTTTCAGGTGATTACCTAGCTTTGCAGAGTTACCCTATCTGAGACATGGCATCAAAGTTACTCTTGTAACTAAAGGAAAAGAACAAGAGGAAAGGAACCATTAAAAAAGGAACAAGAGATAGCTATGGGAGTTGTTAGCTAGACCAGAGATTGAACTCCACTTCCGCCCACCCCCTGACACACATGCCATTCACGTTGCTGTTATATACCAGCCACGCACTAGGTAAGCTACACTGACTTTCACCCTCATGAAGTAAAGTGACAAGAAATTGTCAATTGACTGAGATAAGTTTTTGCTACTCTGGGAGAAAAGGGCTTCAAAATGGTTTGTTACAGAAAAACAAAATTCTTATTCACTTTAAAACAAACAAAAATTTCTTCAGCCTAGTATTGGTAGCTTTACACAATATAACCCCACATTATTTTCTAGACTTTCTTTCCCACTACATTCACTCTGCTTACCTGATGTTCTAGCCAAATGGTCTCCTTACTTCTGATTGTACCTTTATCCATGTATTTGTACAATTTTAAATGGTCCTTCTCCATGGACCCTAAATTTCCAGATTTAAAAGCTATATAATGTCAGCTAAAATATCATCCCTTTCATAAGGTCACTCCAGAGTTAACAAGTCAGAATTTGTCTCTTTTTTATGAGATATTCTGTTAGTATTTATCTTGTCTATCTTTTATGTTTTCTCCTCTACTATATAATGAAGTAATGATGGTAAAGGACCCAATTTAATTTATCTTTGATCACCCAGTACTGACTGATTTGTATTTAGAAGATGCCCAAAAAATCTTTTTGGAAAATGGAATTGTGACTTGAGTGAATGAATGAATGAATGAGAATATAACACTAACTCATTATGGGATTCAATTTCATAACCATATGAAAATATTTTCATAGCTTACTAAGTGAACATATGAAGTATTTGGTGTGAAGGTGCCATTATCAAAGGATTGCATAGGTGAATCATCTAAATATTACTCATAAGCTGAACAATATTTTCATATTATTTTTACAACCATACTATAATATATACTAAAAGTGAAATTTATATATCATTTATAATTATAAAGTTCCATGAAATATAGTTGTATATTACATTAGACATACACTGTTTTTATTCACTCTATGCATTCAACGCTAATAATCTATGTACTGTTCTTAAGTTGTATTATGTACTGACAACTATTACTTATCCATTGATAAGTAATATTACTTGTACTGAGCTTTATGACACTCAGGTACTTAAAACTTATTGCCAAAGTATGGAGCATCAATAGTAACATATAGGATAGAATTTTTTCTTTGTATTCTCCTCAGTATAGCAATGACATCATTGTTTCACAGAAAAGGTAACTGATTATGATCCTCTGTATGTGTGTATACCTCATCTGTGAGTTTATGTGCATACTTACATTTTTAAGAAAAGTGATCAAAATTGAAGAAACACTCCTCATTTTAATAAATATTGTCTTATTAAGAACTCAGTGCATTTAAATGTACATCACATGCTTTTTAGAAGTATTATATGGAAAAAGGTAAAGAAAAAATACAAGTGTTATTTTGCATGGACAGTAAAAGACAGCATGAACTACTGAAGAGAACTCCTGGGAGTATGTAGTGGCATAGCTCTAAATCCAATTTTAAAAGTCTAAATTTAATCCTAACCTAAAAATAACTGGGACATCAGAGGTGTACCTTTCCATAGCATGAATAGGTTCATAAAATGTAGATTTCTCCATATTCACTGCCATTTTCTTTTTTAAACTTGGGGTATGATGTTTTAGAGAAAGATTTGGCCATAAATATTAATCACATTCATACTTGAGAAGAAAATACTTTAAAATAACATTTTGATGGAAATAACTTCCTAATAACATGAATCCCCCAAAGTACCTAGGGCTATTTAAATATTTAGCATGATAAAATGAACTCCACAAAATTATAGCTTCACTAAATAGAACAGTTATTTAGTTTCTATTCTTCTTCCTAATATAAAGTAGCAGGTTAATATGCACTTTTTGTTTTTCTGTTCTGTTGGTTTTTAATTTGCTATGTCTTGCCCTTTGTGAAAGCCTGTAGCTTTCAGTAATGAGCAGGGCAATCTGGCTTTAAAAAAAAAAAGTAGAAATGCAATCAAGTACAAGCACTTATTCAAAGTAGTAAGCTATTAAAGAAAGAAATAAGTTTATTAAAAGGAAAAATTCCAATCAATAAATTGGATGAATGTACAATTGAAACACATAGCTCTACAGAGGGAGCTGAAAACTGTTTAGGGTGAACCAACTGATACTATTGTTAAATCCATTTACCGTTTTATGGATTATATATATTTGATCATTTTTGGTTTCATTGGTTTGGAACCCTTCTATAACATGATGTCCTATAAAATAGATTCAAGTATTGAATATGTCTCAAAATAACATCTTTATCAGAATCATCTTGGGGACCCCCACTGTGAATCTACTAAATCTGTAATTCTGTAGACAAACCTGAGAATTTGCATTTTGACCCACTTTCCAAGTTATTCTTACATATTTTGAAAATTGCTATAGTAGCTGTGTTTGAATATAGTTCCATTGCTTTTGTAATAATGCCTTTTTTGCCTAAAGACCTATTTTTTCGAAGACCCAGTTAAAAGCCAAATGTCTGGAATTTTTTAAAGACAGAACTGGTTGTTTCCTCCTCTGTAACCCTAGCTCTATGATTCTGCCTTTATTAGAGTAATTGTGGGTATTCTAAAAGTCTTAGTGCAGATTTAAATTTTAATAACTTCCCATGTATAAATATGCTACAAACATCAAATTGAATAAATCATATCCATTTATGTTTTAATTAGTTTGCTTATTTCAAATAGTAAGTTTTTAATTATAACATTTGGATGTGACAGTTTTTTAGACTGCTGGAAAAACTCAGCCACCTCAGCCAACTGATGTATCCTACTTAGACTTTGTCTAATGGGGTCATGCCAAAATTTTCAAGTATGCATTAGCATTTCATTCTTTGAACAATTGTAAGGTTAGGATTACAAATGCAGTCTTTTTGTTATTGAGGGCCAGCAGTTGATGAACGTTTTTCCAAAGTTTGAAATTTGACTTGAGTCATGTATAGCACACCACAGTGGCCATGTTGAATTTTAATGAAAAATTAACAAAACAAACAAGCAAGCAAAATAGAACCAGAGACATTGAAATAAAGAACAAAGTGACAGAGTTCCGGCCAAGATGGAGGCATAGGCAGTCGCATTGTGCTTCCTCGCGCAACCAAAACTAAGGACAACAAAAATTGAGAAACAAAAAACAACCAGAACAGAGGGAGATTAACTGAACAGAAGTCGGGCTCCAGTACATCCAGACCGGTAAGGAGTGGCGGAGTCAGAGGCCTGCGGAGAGGGGTCGAGGGGTCCGGCGGGAAGAAACACTGGCTGGCAGGTGCGGGCACGAAGGGCGCAGACAGCAGCGGACGGACCGGTGGTGGACCCTGGGCTCGGGAGGCGACTAGCAGACCCAGTGAGGGACGCAAGGTCCGCAGCCACACATTAGCGTGCAAACTAAGCGAAAACGGGCAGCGCCACTGCGTTTCAAAGCTTAAGAGCCCCGTCTGGGAACTGAGGCCAGGAGACTCTCTCAGCCTCACAGGAGACTTCTTGGGGAAGCCCACAGAGTCCGAGAAAGTGCACAAGCCCACCGCCCGGGAGCCAGCACAGGAAGGGCCCAATTTGCTGGTGGGAGGCAGTGGAGGGGACGGAAGTCCTAGAGAGAGCGGAGCAGGCGCCATTGTTCCCTCTCAGACCCCGCCCCCACATACGATGTCACAACCCAGCGACTGGGGTGCCCCGCCCTGGTGAACACCTAAGGTTCTGCCGCCCTTACGAAAAAGCCTCAACCAAACCAAAGGAAAATAAAAAAGATGGCTCAAACATATTTGAAAGCCCCAGAACCAATTTTTTTAAGTGACCAAGAGATAGCCGAACTATCAGATGCACAGTTCAAAGCACTGGTGATCAGGAAGCTCACAGAATTGGTTGACTTTGGACATAAATTAGGTGAACAAATGCAGGCTACGATAAGAGAAATGAAGGAAAACGCACAGGGAAATAACAGTGAGGGGAAGAAAACTGGGACTCAAATCAATGGAGTGGACCAGAAGGAAGAAAGGAACAACCAAACAGAAAAGAATGAAGAAACAAGAATTAAAAAAACTGAGGAGAGGCTTAGGGACCTGCAGGACACCTTTAAACGTTCCAACATCCGAATTATAGGGGTACCAGAAGGGGAAGAGGAAAAGCAACAAATTGGGAACTTATTTAAACAGATATTAAAGGAAAACTTCCCCAATCTGGCAAGGGAAATAGACTTTCAGGAAGTCCAGGAAGCTCAGAGAGTCCCAAAGAGGTTGGACCCAAGGAAGAACATGCCAAGACACATCATAATTACATTAGCCAAGGTAAAAATGAAGGAGAGAATCCTAGAAGCAGCAAGAGACAAGGAGACAGTAACATACAAAGGAGTTCCCATCAGACTGTCAGCTGATTTCTCAAAAGAGACCTTACAGGCAAGAAGGGGCTGGCAAGGAGTATTCCAAGTCATGAAAAGCAAGGACCTACAGCCCAGATTGTTCTATCCAGCAAAGCTTTCATTTAGAATGGAAGGGCAGATAAAGTGCTTCTCAGACAAGGCCAAGTTAAAGGAGTTCATCATCACCAAGCCCTTACTATATGAAATGTTAAAGGGACTTACCTACGAAAAAGAAGATTAAAAATATGAACAGTAAAAAAAAGTCATCAAATGGAGGGTTAGCAACAGGGAAGTAGGAGGAGGAGGGAGGGGGAAAAGATATAGAGAATAAGTAGGATAGACAATAGGTAGAAAATAGACAGGGGGAGGGTGAGAATAGTATGGGACATGTAGACACTAGAGAACTTATGACACATGGACATGAACTAAAGCGGGGAATGAGGGTGGGAGGGGATGGGCAGGGTGGTGGGGAGTGAAGGGGGAAAATGGGCCAACTGTAGTTGCATAATCAATAAAATAAAGAATAAAAAAAGAAAAGAACAAAGTGACAGTAACCAGAGGAAGGGGGCTGGGGATAACGGGGGGAGGGGGAAGGTTGGTCAAGGAACATGTATAAAGGACACACGGACAAAGCCAAACGGGTGGAATGGAGGGTGGGAGGTGGGGGGTGGGGTGAGGCAGTGGGGAGTGGTGGGGAGGAAATGGAGACAACTGTACTTGAACAACAATAAAAAAATAAAAATATATTAACATTTTAAAATTTAAATAATTGCCCCTTCACATGTTGATTTGTATACTTTTGTGACATTTATATTTCTAAAGTTATTGACACTTAAAACTGCATGAAGACTTTGGAATTCTATGTATTTAAATTTATTTGTGTCAACATTTATCTCCTTAAACTTCTCTTCCCTGAGTCAGGGGCCATGTTTTATTGCATCTTTAGTACATTGATAAATATTTGTTGAATTAAGAAGAAAATTACATCAATTACACATTGTCTAATTCATTCAATATATTCAATATTATTAAACTATTTTGATTTATTTCATATATTTAAAATTTAGCATCATATTAATATCTTTAATATTTAATAATATTTACTGTTTCACCCATTCCAGTTATCCTTTTAGATGCTCAAATTGCTCTATCTTTGACCAGTGAGAATTTCTTTATACTGACTTCTCAGTCCTACTCACACAATCCTCATAGTCTTTAATAACTTCTTTCTATCTTGCACACAATGTAATCCAAGCTCATCTTGTGCATTTCCTATCCCAGATCTGGAATCAGCCATTTTCCAAGAAGGCCTGGGAAATGGCAGTTGAAGACCACTAACTGTGTAAAGTTTATTTATTACTAGATTAATCATTGTTTCTATGCCTTTTCAGTAGGCAGAGCTAAGAAAAACAGACATATGTATATACATACATAAGACATTGAGAGACTCTAAGGTTTTTACTTCTTATATATGAATCTCCTTTCTCCCATGCTAAAATTACTTACCAATGACACCAAGAGTGATAAAATGATAGTATCACATAATTGTTCAATTGCTTCATCCTATAAAATACACAACAGTTTTAGCAAAACAACAGAATAACAACACTACTACCAACAAACTATATGATTGCTGAAAATAGCATAATATTTTGTTACACAGTTCTTTTGGTTATATTACACTAGGTATGTGCAAGTAAAGTATTATATTTTAAAGAGACTTGAGCCCTGGCAGGTATGGCTCAGTTGATTGAGCACGGACTTTAATCCAGAGGGTCGCTGGTTCAATTCCTGGTCAGGGCACATGCTTGGAATGCAGGCCAGGTCTCCAGTTGGGGGCGTGCTAGAGGAAACCACACATTGATGTTTCTGTTCCTCTCTTCCTCCCTCCCTTCCCCTCTCTCTAGAAATAACTAAATAAAATCTTTAAAAAATCAAGAGACTTGAAATATTCTGCGTGAGCATTATATCACTAGCAGGATATACATTTAGATCATATTTACTTTTTTCCTTGAGGATCCCTTTGAAGTTTGAACATTTACTCATATTCTCCAATTCTAAGAAGGTAGGTAAATAATGAAACTTGCATCCATTACAACTGAAGCAAGCTGTAAAGAAAGCATACAGAAACTGGGCAACTGCCCAGCTTTTCCCAAATCATCTCTTCCTGATGTAATTTTGTTTGAAGTTATTTTTTTTTAATTAGACCCTTCAAATTCAGACGACAGTACAAATGCACTTTCCAAATATAAATGTTTAATCTATACCTTGGCTCATCTGTACATAATTCATACTTAATTATTAAGAGTTGACTTTATGTAGGAATATAGACATAGATATGACTATTTTTGTAACAAACTTCTTTGGTGCAGGAGCCCTCAGGATAGCAAGACCCAATCCTTAAGTATTTTTATTAGTTTGTGAAATGAATCAGACCTAAATCTAACTTTAAAAATTCTGCCCTTGATAAGAATATGTACTTCTTCTGACAAGATATTGTGGTGAAATGGCATTATGAAAAACTATGCTAAGCGATTCCTTTTTGTTAAAATTAAGTTCAGGGGAAAGTGAAAAGGACTGTTATTCCTTGAAATATGCAGTATGGTGGAATATGGATTTTTTTTAATTATATAGCCAAATAATAATTATTTAATTTTATATTTTGAAGTAAAAATAATTAGTTTAAAATTTTTTAAGATGCAGAGCAATAATTCATAGTTAAAATGTATATTTATCAGTTACTATATGCCAGATACTGTGCTAAGCCATTTATCTAATTTTCTCATTTAATCTTCACAACTCCTTGACTAGTTTTCATAAATTCCCATTTCATAAATTCCTTAAGAAAACTGAACCATAGAAATGCAAACTTTCTAAGCAGAGATCACTTGGCTATGTTACAGCTTATTATAAGTGTAGCAATTGCAAGTAAAAAGACAGTAGTAATTTTGTAAAAATAATTTAAAAAATAATTTCAGGGACTCAAATTTAGGCAAGAACAAATAAACTTGCTATTTATTAGCAGCATGTACCAATTTTCAATGCATAATGTAAAGTACACTTAATAGCTTATAATAATGAAAATATAAAAGTATTTTTGATATTTTAATATGACTATTGAAATAAATATTAGTGTTTCTCTTAATGTCCCAATCCATAGTGAATTATCATTTGAAATGTTGGAAATATTTCAACAAAAATACATTTGTTACATGTAAAAACTCATTTGGATAGAAAATGGTTAAAAACTTTTTTCCAAAGTTTGTTTTTATATCTATTTAATATAAATTGTCATTTCTTTTATGTGTTTAAAATGGGGGAAAGAGAGGCAGGGGCAAGTCAAGGAACATGTATAAAGGACCCATGGACATGGACAACAGGGTGGGGATTAGCTATGGGAGCGGGAGGGGGGCAGGGCAGGGGAGAGCAGCAGGGGGAAATTGGGACAACTGTAATCGAACGACAATAAAAAAGAATAAAGGCATTATATTCAGAAAAATAAATAAATAAAATTAATTGAAATAGAAAACACATTTAAGCAAAAATGGGAATATCCCTGTAACTGACCATTGGGAGTAACCATTATGCATATTTTGGCATGTAGTATTCCAGATTTTTTTCTCATTATTGCTGCTTCTGTTTCAATTGTCAAGACTTTTTCAAATTGTAGTACAATTCCTAAGCAAGTGTTTAGGATGAATGCTTGATTTTTCTCAAAACTAATGCCTATGTTTATTTTTTTTAGGATTGTACTGTATATGAAACAGAGAATAAAATTCTTCATGTGGTAAGTATACTTGGGTTTATTTTCATCTTCATTGGAAAATGTTTTTGTTTAACTAATAATTAATGAAAAGTTACAGCTTATTAAAAAAGTGAGCCCTGTATATTTCATAGGAAAAATACAAAAGAATCAAAACAAGTTATATTAGTTATAATCATTCTATTATATCAGAATAAACATATAATATAATACTTTAAGATTGTAGGATGTAGCATGGTTGAAATAGCATAAAATTAAGAATCTAGAGAAGAGAGAATTTGAAATAAAAATTCTTCATGGTTGATTTGTGACAAGAGATCAAAGAAAAGTACTTTTTTGTATAACAAGGGTAATTCCCCTCTATCATCATTTGGGTGACATAACTCATAAAACAATCAAACTGCCTTTGCTCTGATTCTATGCTCACAAAACAAGCTTCCAAATTTTAATTTGGCAATATTTGTTTAATCAATTAATGACTGCAGATATTTTATTACTAGCAATGGAGTAAAAGTACATTATACTTTGTAGAAAGGCATATTCTTTCTTGTTAATGAACATTTGGCTGTTTTTTTTTTTGTAAATCCATTTCTTAGTTGATGCTCATCTGCCCTAATAAGTTTTTCACCTCTATTAGAAATGAAAAAAAATAGAAATGAGTGAAAGCATATATAATAACACTGAAGAAGTCTAGAAATGAATACAATATATTTATTTTGGCACTTTTGCATTCCAGCTAGTGATAATTTAAAGATTCTGTTTGATGATGATCAAGATAGTGAATGGCATTAACCAATCAATTCAGCTCAGAAAGTACTTGTATTTTCATGTTTTCATTCCGTTTCGCTTGTTGGCCTTTTTATGTACCCAGCCTTCATTAGAAGGTTGTACACTTTTATGTTACTCTTCTCACAATAAGAATTAATTTTTAAAAAAATAATAAAATAGTACACTATACCATTTTGTATATAATGCTGGAATACTCCCTTTAAAATAAGATTTTCAAAAAATATGCTTTTAGATTTTCTGTAGTATAAAAGAAATCACTTAGAGTCTGAAAACTGTGTCAAGATCCTAGTTTACCACTTTCTATTTTAGCAACCTTAGTAAAGTGATTTAACTCTTTTCAAGATTTTCTCCTTTTTTAAGTATATTTTATTTTTAAGTAAATTTTCAACTTCTTGCTCTTTGTCTTCTCCTTCTGGAATCCCTATGATTGAGGTGTTGGCACTTTTGGAGATGCCCCAGAGTCTTCTTAGACTATATTTGGTTTGTGGGGGTTTTTTTTGAATTCTTGTTTCTTCTTTTTCTTTTTGGGTGAATGTTTATTTCTTCCTTACATTCCCAATCATTGATTTGAATCCTAGCTTTCTTCCAATTACTGTTGATCCCCTGTGGATTTTTCCTTATTTCACTTAGTGTAGTCTTCATTTCTTCCTTTATATTGTTGCCATATTCAACATAATGAATGTGGGACCTCCTGTTCCACAACCACTACCTCTCCTGCCACACTGCCTCCTCGCCTCTCCACCCAACTCCATGCCTCTGCCCCTCCTACCCTTCTGGATGAATGTGGCTTCTTTAAATCCTTGGTTGTTGGACTTCCATACAGTTCAATTTTCTGGCAGTTCTGGGTATTGTTTTGAGTTTAGTTGTAATTCTTCTTGTGGTTGTGCGAGCAGGTGAAGTGTTTCTACGTATACCTCCATCTTGATCAGAAGTTCCAATTTTGTTCTTTTTTAAGGTAAACTTTAACAATTTTATTTTTTACTTTTTGTTGAGATATAATCGACATATAAAATTATATTAGTTTCAGGTGTACAACATAATGATTCAATAGTTGTAAGAGACTTTGTTCTTAATGTGTAAAATGAGGATATTAATATCTTCTAAGTTTAATAGTTTATAATTGTTGTTGGTATTTATTTCATTTTTTCATTCCCTTCCTCATATACACCAGAAAATAAAAAGCCTGAGTTTTGATATAACTTATTTAGAATCAAATTGCAAATTAGTATGAATGGTCTCCCTTTTCTATAGTACTTGGCTATGTGCACTCATACAACTGAGTATATATTACAGTAGCCTGAGATATGCTCTAAAATATCATCTGAGAATGAACTGTCTGTCTCATCTCAGACTCAATCCCTGTATCTTTATTTTGTCTGGATGGGAGAGAAGGCAATTTTCAAGAGGAAGGAGAGATTACCACTTATGAAAACCTGCTATATCCTAGGAATTTCACCGGTAAAAGAAGCATCAAGGTATTCTTCAACACCTGGACAAGGTCTAATAGCTTAGGACAGTTGTGAGGTGTGTCTTTTCCTGAAATAGGTCTCTATTTAAGGACGAGTAAAGAAAAAGAATAGGAAAGAGCAAAGGAAATATTCTCTCATATATTAGAAGAAAATCCTTCCCCGTGAAGTCAGTTTATTCATAACATCTATTAAATGTTCCCAATAACAATCAAAAGAATATTGTTTGTATTAAAATAGAATGCCATCCTATAAAGAAGATAAGGCCACTATAAACTGAGCATAAAATTAACTAGGAAAACAGTCTGTAAAACTAAGAACATGGAAATAGAAATTAAACCATACTGAAAGCAGTAAGAAGCAAACTGGATACAGCAGAAAATTAAAATAGTGAGACACAAGGTAAACTTTAATGACATCCATTTTTTAATAAATTAATAAAAACCAAAAAAATGAAGGAAGGTAATAACTATAGAGAATCAATTAAAGTTAACACACCTTCAAATAATTGTTCTTTTCTGAAGAAGACAGCAATAGGAAACAAAGATATAATAGAATAATTTAAGAATGGAAATTGTGAAATTTTGATTAGTCAGCAAAGTGAGAAAATTTATTGGAAAGATAACATTTTCAAGATATTTTTCATAACATTTTACAGTTTGTATGGCAAGAAGCAACTCTACATTCATTCAACCAATGGCAAGAAGAAATGAGAGGTTTTGACTTCAAAGAAACAAAAGCTAGATTGTATTTAACTATCTACTCTGAAACCATAACTACCAGAAAACAATAGAACAACATCCATAATCCTTTGAAGAAAAGTAATGACCAAAAATGTTTATATATAACTGAATTATTCATGTGTAAAAGCAACAGAAAGATATTTTACATCAGCAAGGTCATTAATGTATTCTTTTTTAAACTGTATTTGAAATGTATTTGTTTACCAAATAAATGAAGTAAAACATTAATTCCAGAATTGGAAATTTATTGTAGCAAAAGACTGGAGAGGAAATACAACCAGATGAGATGATGTTGTAGTTCATTCATGCTGCTATAACAAAAATCCCGTAGACAGAGTGGTTTAAACAACAAACATTTCTTACAGTTCTGGAGGCTGGACAATCCAAGATAAGAGTGCAGGCACATTTCATGTGTAGTGAGGGCCTGTTTCCTGGTTCATAGAGGGTCTTCACATGGTGGAAGGAGCAAAGGAGTTCTCTTTTATAAGGACACTAGTCCCATTCAAGATGGCCCACCCTGATGACCTAATCACCACTCAAAAGCTCCACTTTCAAATATCATCATATCCAGGATTAGGTTTCAGCATATAAATTGGTGAGTAGGAAGGACACAAACATTGAGTATATAGCAGATGGTAAGAAATAAAAAAGAAATTGAGTGTTAACTACTATTTTTAAGATGAAGGTTGTTAATGATAAATTAAAAAGATAATGCAAATTTCATTAGGTTTATATATTTTTGTAAGAGACAAGCTCTGCATCCCTAAATTAAATCACAAAAACTACCACTACTTTCCAGCGGCAATTATTCTCAGAAAACAAGGATTGTGTATAAAACAATAATGAAATACAAGTTTTTACCTATCAATTCATAAACAAACAAACACACAAAATTAGCACTCACTAAAAATATCCAAATGCTGGTAAAAATATGATGAAATTACAGTGGACATGCCTTGCTGCTAAGCATATACATTCATAAAACCTTTTAAATTTTAGTCAATTTCAAGGCTCAGTAACATTAATACTAATATTTACGTAGGATTTACAATATGCCTCAGGCACTATTTTAAGTGTTCTATATTAACTTACTCATTTGGTCCTCATAACATCCTTATGATACAGGTATTATTACTGTCATCTCCAGTTTACAGATGAGGAAACTGAAACACAAAGAGGTTAGATAGCATTCTCGAAGTGACACAGTTAGCAAAGATTTAAGATGGGATTTTAACTCAGGGAATCTGGCTCCAGAATTCATATTCCTATGCCATGTTGGGAAACTAGTCTAAAAATAAATTCCAAAGCACAATAATGTTTTCTATAGTATGTGTTTGTAGTAGTATTACATAAATAATGAAAAATAGGAAATATAAAGTAATACTTCAGTAATGTGTGGTACATTCAGATGATGAAATATTTACTATTCATAGTTATATTTTGACATTTTATTTGTGAATATTAATTTATGGATAAAGTATATTTATAAACATATCTGAAATATTTGTGTGCCAATGTTAAAGGAAGGATTCTAAATGACAATGTTAAGTAAAAACCAGATTAAAACCATTATAAACACAGAATAAATCATCACAGTTGAAAATTGAAAAAGGAAATACTCTATATTAATATTTATTGCATTTTCTTGGTAAGATAATATCTTATTTTTTGGTTTGCTTCAAATATCTTCCTGTTTTCTTTAGTTTGCTTTGCTTTTATCATGAAAAATTTGAAAGTACATATTTATTCTAGTATAATTATAATCCCAATGGCTTTTAATGGGTGATTTTATGCTATACAATAGTGAAATAGTTAATAGTGACTTGAACAATCCCTAGGACAGATTTCCTGTTTATCTTCCTTATCTTAAAAATTAGAGTTGTTTATGCTTAAAATTAGAAAGTAGTAGACTGTAAGGACCAAAAAGCTGTGTAAAAAAAAGAAGGTTGATTGGTTGCAGTAGTGCACAAACATGTCTGTTAAGATGAAATAAATGTTAGAATAAAAAAAGGAAGAACAGCTTGGGTTTCCTTGGAATTTTCGTTAAAAGTAATGGAACAGACAGCCGAGTGTAACCATAAAGGACAAAAGAAAATGCAGATAATCACCATACTCTATATATGAGTGATTGTTGACTAATGATAAATATTAATACTATATTTCATCTCTATTGATCTGATGTTTCTGTCTCTGTTAGGCTTTGTCCTTGTTACACATTGCCTGGCATGTTGCAGCCCATCTGTTTTTGCTCTGCTCAGAGCCTTGTTTTATGTAGTAAATCCATTATAAAGAATCTGGAGTTCTCTTCAGTTCTGTACTCTACTATTGCCTCACTCCCAACATTCACCACAGTCTTTGAATGTGGAGAAATATTCCCGAGAAGCCTTTTCAGACCTTGTGCTTTAGCAGACTTCCTCTCCTTGTCACAGCCCTGCTTCTCTCATTGATGAGCCTGGAATACTTGTCTACTTCAATAAACTCGTAGAAATCCCAGGACAAGTATGAGCATCAAAGTCGAAATATTTAAATCAGATTGTACTAAGCTCAAGTACACCTTTTACATTAATCAGCAGTTTGGTCTTATGTATGGTGCTTGCTGTGTACTAGCAGTTTACCCCCATCATTTGAATAAAGGTATTGAGAGAAATAAATACATTGATTGCCTATTTTATTGTTTTAGTATTATCTTTTATTTGCATACTACTTTACGGAGCATTCTCATAAATGTTCTCTTTTCTCACTCTCTTTTCTCTCCAGGCTATTTTTCTTCTTTACTTATTTAGGTTTGATCATGAATTAGGCTTATTTTGGCATGTTAACTATTTGTTTTATTTCATAAACATTCTGTGTAATTTTTTTCTTTTTAAAAATGTATGAGTTCTTTATTCCTAAACTTCATCTGGGCTGAGATTACTGTGCCTTGTCTGCTTTGTAAACTAGAAATGGCTAAAACTGCATAGAACCAGTAGTTAGGTCTAAGAGAAAGAGGATGAAGGAGAAAATAAAGAGCTCATTTTAGACTCTGCCACACCATCTTATTTCAAATCATTTATGTAAACATAGCTTAATTATTCCAAGCCTTGAAGAAAGAAGTAGCAACATGTCCCATAATATAAAATAAAACTGATCATGTTAATATCTTGACTTTAGTGATTTCTTGAAAGCAGTGCTACTCTAATACTTCATAAAATAATTTTACATTGTTTTGCAGAAGGTCTCTGATGCTGTAAAAAGACAGCTTTGTCAATTACAGCTACACTCTTCTGTTAGAGCTGTGGTCTTGGACCATTGCAAATTGAATTTTTTTGGTATGGTTGACATTTTGGTTGTAACTGTTGCATACAAATTGTGGTCAGTCTCATTAAAATATGAATTATAATACTGGGTTTTGTACATTGAAAGCATTAAGATGCTTCTTTAGTTTTGTAGATGAAGTCACCCTTCTATCCTGGGCCTCTTCATTGTCTTTGTGGTCAACCTAAAAAGGGTGCTAATACTATTACTGAAATAGGCATTGGCTTTTTGTGTTGTTTTATATTATTTTCATATCTTGACACTTTGGTGGTTAATTGCCTTATAAATTATTTTAACTGTAAATTAACTTCTCCAAAATCAATATCCTATGCAAGAGAGAAGAAATCCAGATAGCATCTGATATAGGTAGAAAATGTTTGTCTTTTCTGGGACGAAAAAAAAGGATGTGTGTATACTAAAGAGAATGTGATCACACATAAGGAATTGAAATAATCTGTTTTTGGTGTGTCTATTGTGATTTGGTTAGACCGTATGTAAGTTGGTATATTTATGTTCGTGTTCTTGCTAACATTACATTTGCTAAGCACATTATGTCTTGTTAAATGCTTTTATATTCACACTGACTCTGAGAGTACAGTCCTTGTACTCAAAGAGTATTTGTTTTTGTTGGAGAGTTGGAGGCAACAGTAATGTAATAGAAAGTGCACCAATTCAAAAGTTAAAAAGATTTGGTGTCCTGACCCCATTTTGTCACTTACCAAGCTGTGCACAAAGTAAATTAACCTCTCTGATTAAGTTGAAGGATTGAAACATCTGTGGTTTCTAAAGGGTAAATGCCATAATTCTTTGATGACTAACTCACAAAATCAGTAGAAAACTGTGTTCACATTAATTAAATGACTGTCTTCATCTGATACCATTCTTTTTTATGTATTTATTTGATGTTGTTCAAGTGCAGTTGTCTGCATTTTCCTCGTACCCCAGCTATCCCCACCTCCCTCCCCTGATTCCACCTGCCCTTGGTTTTGTCTATGTGCCCTTTATAGTTGTTCCTGAAATCCCTTCCCCCCTTTATCCCCTCCCACCTCCCCTCTGGTTACTGTGAGGCCATTCTTTATATAATCAAAGACACTATGGACTTTGCTGATGTCAGAACTCATTGGAGCAGTAGGGTTGCAGCTTCACTGGGTTGTGTAAGTCAGAGCTGGTCCAACAGTTGCCAGGCAAGCAGGAAACAACCTTCTAGGATACAGACAATTGATGCTGGTGGGCGGGCTCACAGAACAAGTGGGATGAAGCTCTGGGTATGAGGCTGAGAGGTTCACAGGATGGTTGTCAGTGAGCCCAGGCTGATGCCTTGAGGTCACTGAGGGACTGCATGGTCTGGGAACCACTGGATTCCACACACACATGCATCACTGTACATCATTCAGCAGGAGCAAGAAAAAGCAAAACACAGTACAAGGGAACCTGGAGAAGAGGCCTCCTTCCCCCTGCAATGTCCCTCTAGCTCCCTCTACTGACAAAAGCTTAACATTATGCTCACTGTAAAGCTGAAAGGGCTTGAAGAGCCCTGTCCATTAACACAGAGCAAGCACTGAATGGTGTATATGGCAGTAAGAGCTAACCAATTCATAACCAACACAATGCGTTTAGCTCTTTTCTCCATAAAAGCACAGATGGCAACTTTGAATTTCTCAGCTATAAGGGAAGACATTGCTCCTAGGTCTCTACTTTTTGTTCCCTATTTGCCCATAAACTACATATAATGCCTAGATTTTCCAAAAGCTCATACAATTATAATGAACTGCTTCACTCCTGCTATTTGAACCTGAAGTTAAATGAAATAATCTTCATAACAACCTGCATTTTAGTTGAGCCACTAATATGTCTAGACCCTTGTTAATCTTGAGCCCGGAAAGGAGCATGCCCTCTAATGAGTCCCCCTTTCATCTGGCTGGGGACTCACTGCAAACCTACCTCACTCTGTTTCCTGCCTCTGAGAGAGCAAGCAAATAGAATGGAGATTTTTCCCAGATATAGTTCTGGTTTCCAGTTGACTGTTTCCCTCTGAGAAATCAGAATAAGTGTAGAGCCACTTGTCCCACTTTCAAATCAGACCAAGATGTCTAAGGGCATTAGTTGGAAGTAAGTTACAAGTTTCAAGGGTCCA
The DNA here is from genome assembly GCA_004024845.1 of Tonatia bakeri. Taxonomy (NCBI): domain Eukaryota; kingdom Metazoa; phylum Chordata; class Mammalia; order Chiroptera; family Phyllostomidae; genus Tonatia; species Tonatia bakeri. The sequence goes on from PVIA01010179.1 coordinate 42,738, forward strand.
CTTCTTGCTCATCGATGTAGGTACACAGTTGGAACCCATAGTTTCTCACTGATCGGTACTGACCTCCTCATTCCTAGATGATGATTATTTTGAAATGTTATTGCTTCTTTTCCATTATCAGGTACAGAAGGGCTACATGCTTAATGACAGTGATGTCAAAGACAAAGCCAAATGTGCCACCAGAAATATTCTCCCAGGTTTTGAAATCCTTGAACATAATAGTTGGCATTTGAATTGTGTAGCAGATACTTTGTGAGTGTTGAATGAATGAATGGCTTAAGGAAGTGGTGGTGGTGGTGGTGGCTGTGGCTGCTGGCAGAGGTGACAGTGACAGCGGTGAGAATGGTGGAGGTGTGGTTTCTTTCCAGTTCGCTAATTGTTTTGTTGTGTTTTTTTCCCTCACCATCAGAGTTTGAAACCTAAAGGGATTTCAGAGTTTTCTAGGCTTTGGTGGAACAAAATTCATATGATCTTTATTTATTTGCAACTTCAGTTGCTTTCTGAAGCTATTTAAAACATAATGTTTTCTGTATGCTGATATAATTTTCACATTGGATTAAAATTGAAATTTTATTCTATTGTATTAGTTTTAACGTTTAAAATTTTTTCATCAATTCTCTTTATTTATATGAGCAAGACATTCTTCTCATGTTGGGGGACATGTATATAGAATAATATTTTGGAATACCAGTTTAAATAGTGAACCATCACAATCAAAGCTATAATATTGCTACATCCATAGAGATTGGCAAGTACTAAGATACTAAGAATACTATATTTCCAAATGAGGCTTATATCAGTTAGAGTTCTTATTATTTAATATTAGAATAAATATGTAATATTTTATAAAATACATCTCTCTTGTTCACCAAATACAATGCAAATATCATCTTAAATTAGTACAAAGTTGTATTATTTATAATACTAAATACTATTTTAAAAAAATAGAAAAGTTGAAATTCACATATTAATTTAAAAAGTAAAAAGTAGTATCTGATAAATTCAGTGATAATGAAAGAATTCTGTTCAGAGATAATGAAAGGATGCTATCTGTTGTTATTGGTTAATATATTAATGTAAAAGGTTGCTCTTTTTCTTAATCTCCATTGTGACTAAATGTTGCTTTTACAACAGTTTCAAAATCATTATTTATTTCATACTAAACATGCTATGCTCAAATCATTTTCCCCTTTAGAACTTTTACATTGGGGTGAACCAACCATGCACACACATGCAAATAGATATAAAATATAATGTCTATATATAGAATGGAGTATGAAAACTTTCCATTTCATTCTGAGAATATGTTGTATTAATTATATTAATTTTTTTAATTAATATAAACAACTGGAGAAAAATCATAATACCACTAAACCCAACCTATGACACACTTCTGTTTTAAAAGGTTCCTAATAGTCAGAGCTAACCCTATCTATAACTTCTATTGAGTCACTAATCCTTTTTTTGCCATCTTAGATAGATTATAGCAGAATCCAGAGGATCATTTATGATATCCATTGCCGTTTTATGTTCCCTTTAGCATTACTAAAGGCATATTATTTAGCAGGCTTTAATTTTAGATTCAAATTTTTCTTCTGTTTTTAGAACTAAAAATAAATAAAATGTAAAATCTTTTGGTATAAATACTGCAACAATAGCAGAAGAATTCCCTTTGTACCAGCGGTTATTAGTCATCTTCTATCTAGAATAGAGTGATCCTTTTACTGCTAAAATTGCTTTAAGTTTCTGCAGAATGTCCTCCACAGTCTCAGTTCTACTACTCCTTATCTAAACTGCATTCTAAAGTGAAATGTTTGCAAGCTCACCTTATATTCCATTACACTATGTAGTTTAAATGTGTTATATAATATCCATTTAACACAGACATACATTTATAACAATAGAAAATGAAATTCATCAGCAATAAGTTGAGATTTAAGGATCAAAATAAAAGATGGTAAGCACAATGATTAAGAATTCAAGCCCTACTACCAAGGCAATGTCCTTGTTCTGTTTTTCTTTGCCTTACTTTCTCATCTGCTAAACTAGCTATACCTACTTCAGGAAGTTGTTATAAGGATAAATGAGATGATGAATATGAAGTCTTCAGCATTGTGCCACATACATGGTAGGTGCTCTATAGTACCGATGTTAACCTTCAATAATAAAAAATATATTTTCCTTGTTAGAGTTAATTTTCTTTTTCTAGAATACACTATTAAGTAACAATAGATAATACTTTCTTCTAAAATGATAACATAATATCACATGGCTTCACTGAATGAACAAATTTAGTTTTTATGAGAACATGATAAATAATGTCTGTGGAACTTTGCCATTGTAGTCTTTTTATTGAATTTATTAGGGTGACATTGGTTAATAAAATTATATAGGTTTCAGGTGTACCATTCTATAATACATCATCTATATATTGTATTGTGTGTTCACCACCCCAAGTCAAGTATCCTTCCATCACCATTTATCCCTCCTTTACCCTCTTTTTAATGCAGTTCTCTACAGTGGCTTGATGCCACTTACAGTAATAAGTGTAGAATTAGCATATAAAGTCAGGCCATTTTGTACCCCTTGTAATTGGCTTATTTAGTCATTTACCAAATGCTGCGATATAAAAGATTCCAGTGCTTGATCTCTAAAATAGGTAGTAAGGTTCTAGTGGAATTTCTTTTCTAAGTCTTTCCATTATTATTTTCCAAGATCTTTAATCTAGTAAATTCTGATAGCTTTGCTGGTAAAGTCAATGTTTGACACATCTTTTGTATTCCCAGCAGACCTAGCACATACCCAGTATTTGGCAAACAGAATTACTCAAGGAAAGGAATCTGAAAAAAATGATTTCCAACTAAACACAATGGATTTAAGTGGTATTTTCTTTTTTGTAAAAATGTCTACAGTCTATTATTTCTGCCTTTTTTCCTTCTACCCCATTTCTAAGTGCTTCTAGTGTGTGAATAAGAGAGCTACTATTGCTCATCACCAGTGTGTCATATGAGGCCCTGACCATTGTAATGCACACATGTTAAACCATTCATATACCTCCATTACCTTCCTATTATTGATACATTGGACTCTTTTTAATATGCTTCAATTTGTAGAAACCAGAAAGAGTACTTTAGAGCATACAAATTTAGTAACCTTCAGATTATTATGCAATCCAAATATCCTTATATAGAAACCCTTCAGAATTAATGTTATCTCTCCCCTTGAGATAAACAGAAAACAAGAATGAAGGTGTAACCACATATGGGAAGAAATGAATAGTTAAAAGATTTAAATCTGCCCAAATGTGTTTGTCTTCCTGTCTAAGAACAGCAATTTGAACTGTAGCCAATTTTTATATGTAAAGTGCTACCATTCTGCCCTTTTTCCCATGGCTGCTAATGAATATTTTCAAGAGAAGTTAAAAAAAAAATGGGACACCAAGACTGGCATCCCAGGATGAGCTACATAATATATGAGACCCAGTGCAAAATGAAAATATCCAGACCCTTGTTTAAAAACAAGAATTCCAAGATGGCAACAGCATAGCACAGTACTAAGTGCAAGACCTTGTGCTACTGCACAGGTCACACCCTCATGAAGCTGGCCCTTAAGTCTCCCTTGTTTGGGTGAGAGAAGTGGGCGTTCTTGTTGGCACTTTGGTTAACTCTTCAGGGTAATTTGTATCTGAGAGTACTGAGACTTGAACATGAGAAAGAGAAAAAGAGCTGTGAACTTGCCATCATGATGACCATGCAATGTGATTGCTGCTCATTGTAAGATGATCAACAAGGTTGTGAAGTTAAGAATAATGACATAATTCATTCCAGAAATAACAATTGAATTTTTGGAAGGCAGAGAAAACAATAGGGAGAGAATAAACATTTATTAGTGTCTTTTCATATGAGCCATATAAGACTCCTTTTATTTCATTTTACTTTTAATATATTTTATTCATTATGCTATTACAGTTGTCCCATTTTTCTCCCCCCTTTTCCCCTCTGCCC
>PVIA01010180.1:0-53900 GCA_004024845.1 Tonatia bakeri
CTACATGTGGAGTTTTTTGGGAGATTTCTGAACAAAAATGGACAAAACCAACATCTAGATATTTAAACTTAGTATGTCTGTGATTGAAAATATATGTACACACATATATATATATTATAATATAATTAACATTAGGTATTAGATATATTATAATAATATAGTTATATAATATAATAATGTAATTATTGTTTATTATAATACATAACCTAATTTAGAACAGTTGCAAGTTGAGGAATAGTAAATATATAAATAATAGAGTATAAAATAAAGTTTGGGTCATTTTTACCCCAAAATTGGTGGTTTGAAATTTCTTACTTAAGTAATATATTACATAGCCTTTCTATTCCCCATTGTCTTTGGATACTGCTCTTTTAAATATGAATATTTTCTGTGTAAAAGGGAGCTCTGTCTTGATCTGGAGTACAGAGGCTTACTCTCATTCATTTCCATCCTATGCATAGCCCCTCCAGTTCCTCAAATGCATAACCTTGAAAGTCCAAAGGCCACATGTGTGTTGCCATGTGTCATGTTGCAAAATCTCAGCACTGAAATATGAGCAAGCAGTGTGTCCCAACACAGAGAAAGCAAGCGTGAAACTGCAGAAAGCAGCTAACCTGAAAAAGATGGGTGTTAAACACAGTGCTGGCTTGCTCCTTCACCTCTAAACCTGTTCCAGACACTAGCACAATAACTGTTCAGAACTGCTCTCTCCTTAATCCATAGGCCCTGGCACTCTTGGACAGCATTTAACCTAGAGCATGGTGTCAAGAGAGGTCTCTCATTTGAAGAACTCAGAAGCCAGACCACTGTCCCTATGGTGGCAGAGAATGTGATTTCTAAAGCTGTATGTCTTCCAGCTAGAGAGTCTAGACCCAGTCCTTCCCGCTGTCCTATGTGGTCATACTATTAAGTTCTCACCAACGGAAAGTGATGGGGCAACTTGGGTATCATCTCTTGAAAAGGAAATCACTTGCCCACTTACTCCCTCCCCTTCCTGTTTCCCTTGGGCTAGATCATGTGCATGACGGTGAGCCAGTTTTCACCCCCCAGATGAAGATGGCATCACAGCACATGGTTTAACAGCATGAGTGCAAAAGGCTGGACTCCGGAATGACCTCATTCAGGAGCAGAGACTCCTACCTGACCCAGATGCCTGCTCACATAAAGACAACCATATTTTGGGACCTCTGTCAGAAAAGCTTATATAGGTGCAAATTAATATACCTATATTTTCTATCCTCACCTGTCCTTAACTGTCTCCCATCTTTCTGGAATCTGGCCACTCTTTCTTTTAGATACACACACACAAACTATAATCCCACCCATACTAGTGAATGATGTCACTCACAATGACCTGAGTTCTGTCCCATCCATCTTTCTGATGATGCCATTCTCAGCTGTTAGTTCTAAGATGATTTACAATTTGTCTGGGCTAATAGTCCAAAGAATTATAAGATCCTACCTAGTCTTCCAGAAGGATTACTTTCAGTGATTTTCAAGGTATTTTTCTGTACCCCATCTCTCAACAAAGTTTAATATTTGTCAGGATTTTCCTACATAAATAATTAGGTGTCTCTGGAAAGTCTTTTCTATGTGATTAATCTATATTTAACCATGCTCAAACACTAGCCTTATCCCCTGTCACTCATTTTCCAACTGAACACGTTCTTTCCCATTATTATAAATTTACTTTCCTAAAATTAATCTCTGATTTTGTCAAAAACATTATTAAATGATAACTTTTAAATAATTTTTAAATTACAGTTGACATACAATGTTATATTAGTTTTAGGTGTACAACATAGTGGTTAGATAGACATTTACATGACTTATGAAGAGATCATCTTAGTAAATCTAGTGTCAAAAACTTTCACTGACACTTACTTTACCTTAACTTTAAGTTTATCCACGAGCATAGCCTATGCTGTCAGCCTTGTTGTTCACTCTCTCTGTTCTCCTTCAAGGACCCTATGTGCCATCCTGGCCACACTGTTCTCCATACTCTGCATGTCTGGCTGCAATCCAAACCTCTACTATGTCTGCACATTTTTCAAGGTGTAGTTCCAATGTTCCTGCCTTACCCAAGAGCCTCCCTGAGTCTCTCAACTGAAAGTAACTTACTTCCCTTTTTTCAGAATTCTGATCTTATGCACTTATCTAATACTTTTTCCTCCTCATGTTTGTGAGTATATATCTACTAGAAAGAAAAGATTCTTTTTCACTTTTGTAACTCTTATTAGGTTTACGATAATGCTTTTACAAAGACAGAGGTATAAGAATTATGGGATATAAAAAGGTTTTTGCCTTTGAGTAAATAATACCTACAATCCTATAGCAAAGTGTAATCCATATCGTGATTTTTGCAATTACTTTCTCACTACAATCTTACAACAAACCTGGAGGAAAAAACTAATGGCATGGCCATTTGGTAGATGAAGAAATTGAAGCTCAAGGAGGCTAGTTGGTGTAAAACTTGGGTTTTCAACCACAGCCAACCTCAAAAGGTAAAGATTAGAATGTTCTTCCCTCCATATATTCTCTCACCCTTGTCACCCCACCTCAACTATGGCCAACACACAGACATACACACACAAACACATTTTATTCTACTCTCTGTCAGCTGTACTTTTACATGGTCAAATTTAATATGACTATGTGAGTACTATTCATGGCTAAAGGGCATTAAATGCTAGGGCTTTACTTCCTTCCTTTCATACTCAATGTTATGATTCCTGGACAACTCAAAAGACTATTGGCTTTATCATCAATATCCAAAGTACTTTTTTTTTCTTATACCCAATAGTTGGTTAAAACTAGATGGATCGTGATATTTTTGATAGCACTTTGTGCATTCTGGGGCTTCCCACTTTCTTTTAAGAGCATTATTTTCCTCTATCAGATCTTCAACTTTTCCAACCTATTAAATAAACTTTCAAATTTGTTGGATTGCACCCTGGCTGGCGTAGCTCAGTGGATTGAACACGGACTGTGAATCAAAGCATCGCAGGTTCGATTCCCCGTCAGGGCACATGTCTGGGTTGCTAGGCCATGGCCCCCAGCAACCGCACATTGATGTTTCTCTCTCTTTCTTTCTCCCTCCCTTCCTTCTCTAAAAATAAATAAATAAAATCTTAAAAAAAAGAACGGGATTCCAGTCTTAAAAAGTCTTAAAAAATATCATTAAAAAATTTTGTTGGATCCCACTTTTTTTCTGAACATATTTCTCTCCTTTTCCCAGAATACCATCTTCCTACTCCACTCCAAGCTAATGGATCTGATGAGAGTCATTCTGAAACCTACATCCCTTCAATGTTCCTCTAAATTAGAACTGTCATAACTTGAATCTGACGTTATTTGTTTATATTGTTGATTTTTTTAGTCAGCACTCAAGTAGCTTCCTTAGATAAGGATGCATGAGGAATAAACTATATGAATCATGAATGCCTTCATTACATCCTCAGATTTAATTAATAGTTATGCACATAGAATCTCAAGATTGAATATATCTTTCTCATAAATTTGAATAAACTGCTCCATTGACTCTCCCAGCCATCATTATTGATGAGAACCACATTAGTCTAATATTCCTTTGGAAGTGTTCTGCTCATTTAGTACAGGAAATTTTAGGAGCTTCTCTTAATTTTTCAATGTTCTGGCAATTAATAAGAATATGCCTGAGCATGTGCCTTTTCCTTTTTTTTACTTATTTATTTATTTTTTATTACATTTTTTCCACTACCATTTTGTCCTTTTATACCTACCTCCCTCCACAATCACCACACTGTTGTCCATGAGACCTTTTCTCTTTTGCTCAGTCCCTCCACCCCCTAACCTCCACCCATAGCTGTCAACCTGCTCTATGAGTCTGCCTCTGTTTTGCTGGTTAGTTCACTTTGTTCATTAGATTCTGCATATGAATGAAATCATATAGTATTTGTCTTTTTCTGATTGGTTTATTTCATTTAACATAATGTTCTCCAAGTCCATCCATACTGTCGCAAAGGGTAAAATTTTTCTTTATTTTTATGGCCAAATAGTATTCCATTGTGTAAATGTCCCATAGTTGCTTTATCCACTCATCTACTGATGGACACTTGGGCCGCTTCCATATACTGATGATTGAAGATAATGCTGCAGTGAACACAGGGGTGCTTATGTTCTTTCAGTTCATTGTTTTGGGTTCCTTTGGGTACATTCCCAGAAGTGGGATCACTGGCTCAAAAGACAGATCCATTTTTAATTTTTTTCAGGGACTGACCTCCATACTGCTTTCCACAGTGGCTGCACCAATCTGCATTCTTACCAACGGTGCAAATGGGTTCCCTTTCTTCATATCTTCACCAGCTCTTGTTGTTGATTTATTGATAGCCATTCTGGCATGTGTGAGATGGTATCTCATTGTGGTTTTAATTTACATTTCTCTGATGATTAGTGACATTGAACATCTTTTCATGTCTCTTGGCCATCCATATGTCCTCTTTGGAGAAATGTCCCTTCAGGTTCTTTGCCCATTTTTTAATTGGGTTGTTTGTTTTTGGGGGTGTTGTTTTGCAAGTTCTTTATACTTTTTGGATATTCACCTCTTATCTGATGTATCAGCAAATGTCTTCTCTCATCCTGTGGGTTGTATTTTTATTTTGTTGATGTTTTCCTTTGCTGTACAAAACTTTTTTAGTTTGATGTGGTTCCATTTATTTACTTTTTCTTTTGTTTCTCTTGCCTGGAAAGATATATCTGATAAAATACTGCTATGAGCAAGATCTGAGATTTTGCTGCCTATGTTGTCTTCTATGATTTTTATGGTTTCAGGTCTAACAGTTAAGTCTTTAATCCATTTTGAATTTATTTTTGTGTGTGGTGTAAGAAGGTGGTCTAGTTTCATTTTTCTTCATGTATCCATCCAATTTTCCAACACCATTTACTGAATAAACATCTTTAGCTCATTGTATGTAGTTGCTTCTTCTGTCAAATATTAATTGACTCTAAATGTGTAGGTTTATTTCTGGGCTCTCTATTCTGTTCCATTGATCTATGTGTCTTTTATAATTTACTTTTCCAGGCACTCTTGCAGTCTCTTAGGAAACTCATTAATACCATGTTTTCTTATGCAGATTCTCAGTAAACAGAATTTTTTTAAAGTCTAGGTAGAAGCCACACTATTATGGTTTCATTAGAAAATGTACTTTAAAATCAGAGTCAGATGGCATCCTAACTCTGTAGCTGAATTTAGGAGGACCCACTCACAGTGTGCGGTCCAGACAGCCCGCCCCATCTCACGGAGTCTCCCCCTGCAGGAGCCGTGGGCAGTGTCTGCTCCATCTGTGGATTTGGCCCCTAAATAAGAAAACAGAGCTAAAAAAACTTCGATTTTTGTCCTTATAAAATTACTAATGATACAAATCACTCTATATCTTCTGGGGCAGAGCAAGAGGTAAAAGCAGGCCTCAAGTAACACCAAAGATTTTCCTTTGCCTAGATGTAAATATCAAAGGGAAGAAGAACTGTCCCCTCCTAATAACCCCAAGGAGGGTGCTAGGAATCTGAAGAGGGTATCCCAGGATCCTATGCTAACTCTGGGAAAATCTTCCTTAATTTCTTTAACGAGTCTTTCACTTTCATTTTCTCCATTTTTTCTTTCTGTACCTTCTATTTACATCATTTATTAGTCAGTGCCCATTTTAATTGGGTTGACTAATAAATGTCAATTAATTAGTCCTATTGACTAACAGGATTATTCCTACTCATTCTAATATGTTCTCATATTTACTTGTCTGTTTTCTACTCCACATTATTGAAATTTCATTGATTTTTATATTATACTCCTCTGACTCACATTTTCAACCATCATAATCTAAATCATTAAGATCTTTTTCTTATTCCAGCATTTTCTTCTTTGTAGCATCATGTTTTATAGTAATAATTTACATGTTTAAATACATCTGAGTGTTATTTCCATGCCACTAGTAGAGCACAAAACCTGCCTCACATGTCTAAAATATACCAAACTGATAATCACGCCACACAAGTTGGTCTTTCTCTGGTTTTCTGTTTTAGTGAATGGCTGTCAGATTGGCTTCAGTCTGGTTATCTCTGCCTCATCTCTTAGATTGGAACTATTTCAGAAATAACTTTTCTAACCTCAGCATCGCTGCCTACTTCTCCATCATTGTACTTCTTACAACATCCACCTCTCATTAATCTGTGTCACAATTTGACCGGTAATCTATGTCACTAGACTTAAAGGCAGGAACTGCACCCATTTTTGTTCAGTCTGTATAGTACACGCAGCCTGATGGGCATTCATTAGCTCTCTGAAATGAATGAAAAAAGGCATGTATGAATGTGTGAACGTGATACCTCATGCCTGTAAAATCTAAAGCACCAGGGGTATTAGAATGCCAAGGAAAGCTGTGTTGCCAGCCAGAGTACTTATGGTTTTCTGAGAATTTAAGATTAAATTGCCGTCTCTAGGAATTTGTGTTTCAGTGCTGAATGACTTACAAGTGGTTAGCTGTAAATACTTTATCTGTAACAAGATTCAATGTTGGAAATTAGCTGTCTTTAATCCCCAAGTGCTATATCTATGTAATTATCTCCTCCCTGTCTTTAAGAAGAATATATGCTATTAAAAGGAAGAGACAATAATAGCTAACAGGAAAATATACATCCCAATGCTGAAAAGTGCTGTGGAGCAAAATGAAACAGCACAAGAGGAGCAAGAAAGTGCCAGGGGGCAAGTGTTGTTGTTGAGCTAGCTAGTTAGTTAGTTAGCTAGTTAGTTAGTTTTTTTATTGTGTGGTCAGGGAAGTCCTCACTGTAAAAATACAATTTGTGCAGAAATCAGAAGAAAGTAAGGAGCAAGCAATACAGACATCTCGTTTAAAGTATTTTTAGAAGGTCTTTTTTTTTTGTAAAGATTTTATTTATTTATTTTTAGAGAGAGGGGAAGGGAAGGAGAAAGAGAGGGATAGAAACATCAATGTGTGGTTGCCTGTCATGCACCCCCTACTGGGGACCTGGCCTGCAACCCAGGCATGTGTCCTGACTGGGAATCGAACTAGCGACCCTTTGGTTCGCAGACCTGCACTTCATCAACTGAGCTACCCCACCCAGGGCCTGGGAGATCTTTTCTAAAGTGCAAAGACCATGAAATAGAAGCAAGGTTTGGCATGGTTGAGAAATACCAAGGAAACCAGTATGGCTGAAGCAAAGTACTTAAGGGAAAAAAGAGTGGATGAGTTTAAAGCAGTGGCCAGAATTTGCATCACATAGGCCTTTGGTAAGGCTTGTATTTGTAGTCTGAATCAAATGAGAAACCACTGGGACTAGTGGGAAACCACATGTCAAGCAAGGTTTACCCATGAAGATGTGACATCACAGTCTTCAGAAGCTGGCAATTTGACATTGGAGACAGATATGTAAGTCAAAATATTATTGGATATGATGAAGTGCTATATTAAGGCTATTTCTAGGGAGCAGTTCAGAAGGCCACCTCCCCATAAGAGAAAGTGTTACCAGAACTGAAGAGAAAGCAGAGATGTAGAATCAATCTCCTCTCAATTTCTCACAGTTCTAATTGTTAATGGGCCCCAACAATTGGTCTAGGACCCTTCTAATTCCCGGATCAATCTTGGAAGGATATCCAAGGTTTACTTCACAGAGACTTAGGAAGACAGAATATATTGCAGCTACAGTGTTGGTAACCTGGTTCTTCATGTGATATCCAAGTTCCTGTTTCCTGACCTTCTGTCATCTTGAAAATATCTGTCTGATTTGGCTTCAGTTCCTTTGATTAGTACTTCACTTTCCCACTAACTCTTGTCTCCCCCTTCATCCAATAGCAGTTTTTCATTGGGGCTATCAGTCAAAGTTCAGTTAGGGAAATATAAACTGCTGTAGGTATTTCAGGCAGAGAGGAACTTAATAAAGGGATTCATGTACAAAATATTAGGAGGACTAGGAAATAAAAGAGGGGAGTTCGTGTTACCCAGATACCTGTAACTGCAGGAAGCAAGCATCTGCTTTCATTACAGGTTGCAGGAACTGGCATTTGCAACGATGCTCACGTTCTTGGGGCCAATACGGAGACTGAGTCCACATACGTGTCAATGCTTCGACCTGTAGTAGAAATGCATCTACCTTCCCTGAGGTCTTCTAATACCATGTGAGCACTTCTCACTAACCTGATAGTAAAGTGACCAACTTACCCCCCTTTGCCAAGGACTTTCCAGGTTTCAGCAGAAAAAGCCCTACCTCCTTGGAAACCTCCAGTACTGGGAAAATGGGACTATTAATCCCCAAGTCTCAAGGATCTGCAAGATGTAGTTTTCAGGCTTTCAGCCCCCAGCAGAACAAAGGGGAGAAAAGAAAAGTTGCTCTGAGGCAGAGTACAGCAGACAGTTGTATGAACAGTTCCTGTAAAGAAAATGCTCACGACTCAGAACCAAACTGTTGCATGCACTTAAATGCAAGCATAACCCCTTATTTGGAACTCCTCTTGCTATGCTACTATTGGTCATGTGGATAGAAAAGATCTGTTGATTCATACTGAGCTACAATGGTGATATAACTCTATGAGTAAGTCAGGACCTAAGTGTAGGATTTTTGTGAGGCTAAGTGAGATGATTATTATATAAGGTCCATAGCGCATTATGTACATAGAATAACTATCTTATAAAAGGAATTATGACTAGTTCTACTAACAGCAAACATAGTAATTGAGACCAGTTGTTTTTCTTATTGTGATGTGCAGAAACAGAATCTAAAAAGTACTAAAGTGGAAGCCAAGTAGAAAAAGAAAAACAAATTCACTAGTTGACTTCTTCACTTTCAGAGGGTAAAGAATATATTTTGTGACTATTCCCATTCATTCTTTCAGAATGTTGTTCCAGACATTTCCAGCCCCACTCAGAGAAGAAAGGAACCCCATCTGCCTATGTAGTCATGGGTATACGTTTGGCTTATTTGGAGAGCCAGGACTGTCTGGCTCTATTTCTCTGTGCAAAAGTAGCAAAGGACTCTCCATTCAAAACACTCAATAAAACAAAGGGTGAGTATCATTTTAAACATTAAAGAATTTCCTAACAGCCCCACGTTCTGAGAGAAATTCACTGCATGGCCACTGGGGGCATCGCCTTGCTTGGCTATGACTTCGCTTTTGTGGTTCTGTCACATAAAATGTATTTAGCTTCCACGCTTTCACTTAGTTATCCAGTAAACAGTGGATAATGAGACTGGCTAGTAATAAAGCACTCTTTAGAAAGGATGGTGAAATCTAGAAGTGGCTGCCCCTCACTGGCGGGCGGACAATTCCAGGCATCTCTGATCCTCCCCACGAGGCCATGCAGAGCAGGGCTCCTGGGCCCAGCACTACTGACTTTCAGGAGGGAGCATAACCAGAGCTTTCGTCATACATTCTCCGTTAATTCTGGCTGCCAGACAGGGTGCTCACAGCTTCCTAACCTGGACAGAGACCACATGTTTCTCCACCCTGAAGCTCTGGCATCTGATGCCCAGCTGTGATGATGCCAGAAGAATGGACTCCCTAGTCATCGTTCCAGTGACTTCTTGGGGGGGCAAGGGGAACCCCAGGGAGGGACACAGATCACTCACAGATCACCGAAGTGGCAGTGGCGAGGTTCCAGGGAAAAGCCCCTGGGGCTACCAGGCAGCTCAGTAGGGAAACTGTTGCTGGGTATGCACATATGCTTTAGGGTTGTAGAAAATCCTTAAGTATTGCTAATGGTCCATTTATTTCTCCGAGAAGACAATAATAGGGTTGTATACTTTCTTTTTAAGACATTTTACAACAGTCCTCCCTACCTTCTTGTGAAATGCATATCTGTGTGTGCCCCTTCAGATCTTTCACATTAAGGCTCTGTTGAACTCTCCTTGGTCCTTCATTTCATTCATTCATTCATTTCCTCTTTGGTATTAAATGCCTGGACTGTGTCAGGCCCTGTGCTAGGGCCTGGGAACACAGAGAGGAATGGAAACTATTTCTTCAGGAGGTTCTCTGTTCTCTGTCCAGTAGTGGCAGACACCAGCAAGCATATAATTAGAATGCTTTTTGAAAAGTTTGTGTAGAGGTTCAATAAAGTCTTTATGCAAAAATTTCCATTACGTACACTGGTCCTTAAACCATCAGAGATTAATAGATTTGTCTTTTGAGAAAGTGGTGGAGAAGAGGATAGGAAAAGGTCAAAAGAAGTTTGTGGTTGTCAGATAAGAGAAAGAATTATTTCCCACGGGCTAGACATTTTGTTTCTATCTGTAGAGCCAAGACTCAGCTCTTTAATATATTGTTGGCATGGATTTAACATGTGGTCACCTGAATCATGACCACATTCACCACCACAAGTTTCAGGGAATTTCTCTTGCACTTTCTCAGCTAGTTTTTTGAAAAATGCAAATGCTGATCTTTATCATTTTTTTTCTGTTGAATTTCATCCTATTGGTTGGAATCAAGCACCAAATCTGGTGAAGTCCTTATGAATTATGTTCCTGTCATCTATTATTGTAACTACTCCACCCAGCTTTATGTCATCTGAACATTTCACAAACATCCCTCTTTCTCTTTGCCTCTATCCAGCCCATAGCAACAAGAGAGCTCTTTCTAAAATAAATCTCTGATCTTCTTCTTCTCCACGCACACGCAATTTAAACATGACTTCCCATAGTGACAAATAGCCTAGCATGGAACTCAAGGACTTTCACAGTTTGCCCCTCCTTTATTTCTTCTTCAACCCCTGACACGCACTCTCCAAATATATTGAACTATTCAGACGTTCTGAGAACTCAGGGCACACCCGCTGCCTAACCCCTAGCTTTGCTCTTCCTTATAGGCTACAGTTTTCTGCTTAATTCCCCTTGGTGATAACTGTTCATCCTCCAAGACTCAGCCACACTGTAGCTCCTCTGGGAAGCCTTCTAGGGACAAACCTATACCCATGCCCCAGACTAGTGTTCCAATCTCTGTGTTTTCATGATTATATGTGTGTGTATGAATGTACTTCTTCTAAGATTAATCAAAACTCAGAAGTCGTCAAACTCTAATGTTCATACAAATCACCTAAAAATCCTGATGCTGGTCACCTTACTCTGGGAGGGTAAGCAGATCTGATAATCTGCATTTCCTACAAGTTCCCATGTCATGGTGATGCTACTGGTCACAAACCACACTTTGAGAAGAAAAAATGTAACCCCTTAATATCACCTTTCTCAACAGCGAACTACTTATCATTAATTCCTAGAACTTACTGATCTTTGAATCTCTAGAACCCAACACACACATGACTATGTAAAACATTTTAGATGAACTTATCCTGCCTCATTTCATGCTAATCTTTGAAAATGTTGAACAGAGCTAGCAGAAACTACCTTCCGTGCTGACATCAGTACAATCCCCATACTTTATTCAGAGTGAACCATGACTTGTTCATCCTTGATTCAGAAAGCTGGGTACCGAGTTGCGGAACGAGGGGCTCTAGCCGGCGCCTGTGCTCTGATCTCGGCTGAGCTACAGAAAGGAGAGGAAAACAAGTTGGCTACCAGTGACATTTAAGATACTTGTATTGCCCTTCATGCAAACCATGTGCACTTGCATATTTCCTTCAGTGTTCATTCATAACCACCCCATGAGACAAGGACACTCAGACCCCAAAGAGTCAACTCACAAGTTTTGATTCCTGACTCTGCCACTAATCTTCTATTTGGTCTTGAGAAGGTTACATACCATATTTGAGCTTCTATTTCTATCTTTAAAATAAAGATAATAATAGGTTCTGCCTCATAGGAGACTTTGAGAATAAATGTCTTAAGGTAGATGAGATGCTCAGACAAGTACCTATACATGTTAAGTGTGATGTAAGTATGAGCCACTATTATTTATTTATGCACTTGAAATATTGGAGTCCCGGCTCTATGCCATGCACTGGGCTGTGGTCTGAGCTGGGACTGCAGTCATATGGAAGATAAAATACACATCTATTCTCAAGAAGCATAAACTCTTAGAAAAATGGGCAATAAACAAGGAAACAAACAAACAAATACAGAGTTACAAATTGAAATATGTGCTTTAAAAGAGCCAAAGGCAGGTCTAAGAGCTGGAAGGGGGGTGGGGAGCTGGTTTACAGAAGGTGGTCAGAATCAGGAAAGGGCGGGACCTTGACGGTAACACCTGCAGGGTGAGAAGCCAGCCAGGGATGTACAGAAATAAGAGCATTCCAAGCAAGAAGAACAGCCTCTGCCAAGACCTGAGGTTGAACATGCACAATTATAGCTAACAGGGGATGAAATTGAATCGAAGTGAGATTAAGTGATTTGCCTGTTGTTAAGTCCTAAATCCTATCAAAGTCAAGATCACAGCCCAAAATCCTGATCACATATATCTCATCATTATAACACTATGTTGTAGATCCCACATGGAGGGGAAAATGAGACCATTGGCCAGCCATTCACTCATGAGATCAGCTCAGCAGCTGCCCAGGCTCCAAGGGCCATAAATCTAAAGCTGTCTTATCATCTATGGATCAGGCTGGATAGGAGATGACACTGAGACCCAAGATAAAAAATGAGATATTCCTAATTTTTAAAAAATATTTTATTTACTTTTTAGAGAAAGGGGAGGGAAAGGAGAGAATCATCAATGTGTGAGATACAATGATCGGTTGCCTCTTGCACACCCCCAGCTGGAGAACCTGCTCTGCAACCCAAGCAGGTGCCCTGTCTAAGAAACAAACCAGTGACCTTTTGGTTCACAGGCTGGTGCTCAAAATACTGAACCACAACAGCCAGGGCTGGAGATATTCCTAATTTTTATTTCACTATATGAGGTCTGTCCAAAAGGTATCCAGCCAGCCACATAATATGAAAAATAAAGACATATGTTGAAGAAGATACAAGAAACATTGTACACAGGACAATGATGCCTCAGTCACCTTCAAAGTAGGCACCTTGGGACCTCACACAGTTCTCCCATTCGCCATCAGCTGCCCCATTGTATTTTCCTAAATTTCATTGATGGTCTGAAATCTCTTCCCCTTCAAAGGTGATTTTACTTTTGGGAACTAGAGGCCACAGGGTGCCAAATTTGGGCTGAAAGGGGGCTGAGTCACCTGGGTAATTTGATGTTCCGCAAAAAAAAACTCTGCATGAGACATGATGCATGAGCGGGTAGGCACGTTGTTGTGATGAAGCTGCCGATCAGCAGTTGCCTGTAGCTGCTGCCTCGCAAATCATGTGAATAGTTTCCGCGGAGAAATATTCGAGCTTAATGCAAAATTTGATGCAGATTTGTTGCTCTACTTGCTCATTTTGAATGTGAGGCCACACATTATACATGCTTAGTCAGCAACAACATCTATCACCTCCACTGACTAGCACAGTGAAGTTGTCATTGTTCACACACGCACATTCCAGTCCACTCTCCTTGGCTGCCAGGTTACATCGATATTGTGCAAACAGTTCTCGTTATATTAACAATAGCTTGACTTTACCTAGACAGATCTTGTATGTTTCCATAATGTAGTAGCCACAGTTCACTAGGTTATGTTAAAATAATGAATTGCTCCAAAATTACAGTACTTATCAAAGCAAAATTTTATTTCTTGCTTGTCTTACATTTTAGTGATAAGCTCGTTACAGTTCTGTTAACTCCATGATCTAGGCAAAAAACTCAACATTTTAACTCATACAAGGAAAATCAACTTGGCCAAAATATGTTTCATGACCAAGTCCAATATCAATGAGATGGAAATTGGTGGGGCTATATACTCTTCTCCCAGCAAGGTATAGCAAATATACAAAAAAATAGTATGATCTGCCACATGTACTAAGCAGTGATCTTCAAAATCATTTTCATTTGAATTTGGGATATTTCAATAGCTTTTGGAAAGTTGAGGTTTGTTAAGTGTTTATTATCAGGGTTTTGAGAGAAGTTACTTTAGATCAAATCCACATATTTATTTAACAAATGATTATTGAGTGTTGTTATGGCCAGGACTCTATTTCCTCTTCATTTTTATACCTATACTCCTCTACCCTTAACCTTTATGTGAAAGTCTTATATACATGTTTTTTTCAACACCACTAAGCAATTAACTCAATTATTATACTACACAGATCCCACAGGTTAAAGGCTCGGTCTCACAAGACTACTTCCACTTCAGACACCAGTAGCAAGTCCAGAGGTCACCAGTGCTTCCAACCAGTTGGCTATAAATTGGAGATTATAGCTTTCTCCTATGTTTTTATTAATTTGCTGGAGTGGCTCACATAAGTCAGAGAAACATTCCCTTGTGTTTACCAGTTTATTATGAGTATTAAAGGGTATAGATGAATGGCCTGAAGAAGAGGGCAAGGTACACATGAAGGGACTCAGAGCTTCATCGCTGTCTCTGGTCATGACACTCCCCCCATCACCACATGTTCACTTACCTGGATGCTCTTCAAATACCTACCCTTTTATGTTTTTATGAAATCTTCATTATATAGTCATGGTTGATTAAATTATTGGCCATTAGTGATCGATTCAACCTCCAGGCTCTCTTTCCAACCTGGAGGTCATGGAGGTGAGGCTGAGAGCCCCAACCCACTAGGCACATGATCCGTTCTCCTGGCAACCAATCCTACATCCTTAGATTCTCTCCAAAAGTCACCTCATTAACATAAACTCAGATGTGTTTGAAAGGGGTTATATATACCAAGACACCTTTACCATTCTTATCATTTAGGAAGTTCTAAGGGTTTAGAATCTCTGTGCAAGAAATGGGGATAAAGAACAAACACATGTTTCTTATTATAAAGCACAGTATCACAGATAGGAAAGGCTGATGGGCAGCCAGGCCAAGGAGGCTTTGTCTGCTATATATACAGAGAGGAAAGAAAAGTGATTGTCAGTGATAAATGGCGGAATATGTGGTTAAATGTGAATCATTTTTAACACCAAGATGATGCCCTTCTCTGTTCCTCCCTTTCTGTGCCTGTGTGTGGAATCCCTGCCCAGTACCTCCATTGCTAGCAGAGCTCTCTATCGACCATATGAAAAACATAGCTGCTCACTAGCCATCTCACATGAGTTAAGGGCTAAATATCATAAAATCTTTCTATAAACAGGAAATTGTGAAAGCTACCCAAACACATAAATCCAAGAAGTTCAAATATTAATAACCCTCCACAAATATATTTTGTATTCTCTATATTAAGGTAATGTAGAAAATTTCTACATTATCTTACATCTACATTTTCTACATCTACAGTAAGATGAATCTTAGATTATGGGACAAACTTAATGAAAATAAAAAACTTCTGGTTTAATCTTGTTTTTCACTTTCAAATAATATACTGGAACTAAAGTTTACATTCTTGAGATTAATCCTCCGCTGGACATAGCCAGAGACTCAGAGATTTTGACTTAATGCAATTATGCTAAAATTCCTGAAATTCTTCATCATAAGGAGGACTGATATTTGATGGCTGCACTGATCTTTCAACTACCATAGGCAGTAGTAAAATTATAAAATGTTTCCATATCTGTTCATGCAAAGCCATACTCTAAGCCTCTTACTTGTTGATAACTGTTTTGAAATTTTCCCCTAGGTTGAAGCCTTGGAGTTCATGGTCAAGTTGGAGCAGTGATATAGTGAGATGGTCTGCAGCTCAAAGAAAGATGTTTGAGCCTCTGTTCTTCCATTAATTTGGGATGTGATACTTGGCAAGTTCCTTATTCTATTTTTTTCATTAAAAAAGTGAAAAATGGGCACTGGCTGGTGTGGCTCAGTGGACTGAGCAATGGCCTGTGAACCAAAGGGTCACCAGTTCGATTCCCAGTTAGGGCACATGCATGGATTGCAGGCCAGGTCCCTAGTTGGGGGTGCATGTGAGACAACCACACATTGATGTTTCTCTCCTTTCCTTCCCCTCTGTCTAAAAATAAATAAATAAAATCTTTTTTTAATGTGAAAAATGGCAATAACAACTCTTCTGTTTACCTTGTAAGACTGAAATAACAATCAAATAAGGTTGTTTAAGATCCTTTTATATTAAAAATAATAATAGAGAACATATAGGAGGCTTATTATGCACCAGAAATTCTCAGTGTTTTAAGCCCTTACCTGATTTTCCCTCACACAATGCTATTCAGGAGAAACTATTGACATTTCTGTTTTACAGATGAGGAAACTGTGATTGTGAACCTTACTCAAGTTCATATAAATGGGGGTTTCCAGAGCTATGGCTTGATCCAAAATTACACTGACTCTAGGATTCAGCTAGTTAGTAAAACATTAGAAGAGGATTAAGATTAGCAAGGTTTTCCTATAATTTTACTTTCAAGAACCAACAAAAATATTGGTACAATGGTAATCATGCATTTGACCTTGAATGCCAGGTAATAATATCTCCTTTAAAAATCTGATTAAAAAAAGTGTCAAAATAAAAAATCCAGTTTCTTGGTCCATAGACCACATCCTTATGTCTGCTTCCTATCATATGTGTGATGGCTCTTTTAACAAGTCCAGGACACACTAATGTCTTTGATCAAATTTTCCATTGTCTGTATTCCTCTGAGAAGCAAACATGTTACAGACGTTTTCCAGGACTTGGTAAGATTCTCTCTGGTCAAGGTGTGCTGCAAGGAAGGGCTCATCTGGCAACATCTATGAACTTGATGGAAAGCAAAGCAGCCTTAAGTATTGAGCCCATATGTTCACTCTACTGGTTGGCATGTTTCCCCATTGAGACAAAGACTGAGGGCATGGAAATTCTCTGAACTTGACATAGGTCAGTAGCCAATGAATGGAAGCTGCCCATACATTTCAGATGACCATTTCCAAAACAAATCATGAACAATGGCAGAATTCTAGGCAAAGGCTGGCTTAGTCTATCACCTACCTTTGAGGAAAAAGTTTCACCATTAAGACCACTCAAGATGTAATGGAATCTGTTCTTAAGTTTTATACTTTTCCCCACACTCTTAGTTACATGCTACCACAGCCTTCTCCTATGGATGATTACCCAGGGGTCGCATACTCTTTTGCATACTTCTATCTAAACCTATTTTCAAGAAAACATTTCACAGATTTATTTCCTAGAGGAGGGGAGGAGAATTACTTAAATGGGTTTTAAGGTCCTGTCCCTCTCAGAGAGTTTACATTTTAAATGGTAGGGCAGCTGCTACTACAGAACCATCAGCTAAGGAAGTGGGGAATGTGATTAGAGGATGACAATTTTCTGACAAATGGACCTGAAATCACATTTATGTTACATGACCTTACCCAACCAATTTTACTTACTGCTACTTCATGAGGGTTTCTGAAGATAATTACCAAGTTTATAAAATAAACAAAAGTATAAAGGAAACCCTGAACACAATAAAAACTCTTCAAAATCTGCACTCTACTCAGTGCTGGAAATTCTCTATTTTTCCCTCCTGCTTCTCCGAAAGATGAACCTCAAATATTGACTTACACATGGAGTTTTCCCTGAGTCTCACCAAGGCCTGGCAGCTCTTCATATGATCTTGGTAGTGCTGTATACATGCCTCTCCTTGCAATTGCTTGTTTGGATGTCTGCCCATTCATTTGTGAGGGCTAGAGGGCAGGAATCAGACTTCCTCATCTCTGAATGCCTTATTCCTAGCTCAGGCCCCACACTTAGAAAGCACTTAAATATTAGGAGAATAATAAGGAGGTGTGTACTGGAAGTAAGTGCAAATGTTTTTTCTGCCTTACTTTCAAAGATGGATTTGAATTTGTTGCTGCTATTTAATTACTGCAATACTTTGACAAGAGCTGGTGGTTTTCCCCTTGGTGCCATTTGCTCCTAATTTCCACATTAACATTTTAGCACTTTTGCCTTCTATTAAATTACCTCCCAATGCAATTGTTATTGCTGTTATTTCTTATACGATGCTGGTGAAGGATCACATGACAAAAGGAACCACTCATCTATCCCGCAGTGGTGTAGCCTAGCCAATCTCATCCCAGCTTAGCCCATCGCCCCGAAGACACAAGTGTTTTAAACCTGTCTGGGGCACACACAAAAGCTCCCGGAACACCCAACAGAGCCCCAGCCAACCCCATACCTCCTGCTTCCAAATGGCGCACCTGTTGCATTGAGCCATTTTTTATTTTGACATTTAGGTGGGGTTTTTTTTTAATGAATTCCATTTTTGGTTTGTATAGTGTAAAGCCTTCTGTTTTTAATAGATTTCCTTTTGTCAATCATCCACTTCAAAATATTCTCTTCAGCTTTCACTTTATTTCCTTTCATCTTCTCATTCATAAATCTTAAAAGCTGTTTTACATTAGTTATTTTTAAAGTATAACCCAGTCCACTTCCTTTGTCAATGTATTTGCAGCGTAGGAGTGCTGGCTTCGCGCTTTCTTAGATTGAAGGCCTTTCTCCCAAAGTAAACGTATACATGTACTTGGAGAGACTTCTAAGACTCTGTGTAACTGGAATCTCTTTTATATA
The DNA here is from genome assembly GCA_004024845.1 of Tonatia bakeri. Classification (NCBI taxonomy): domain Eukaryota; kingdom Metazoa; phylum Chordata; class Mammalia; order Chiroptera; family Phyllostomidae; genus Tonatia; species Tonatia bakeri. The sequence continues at coordinate 18,475 of PVIA01010180.1, forward strand.
GAGAGAAATTTGGGATAGTGTGTGAGTTAGTTTAAAAATAGTAGAAACAGGTAATGTGCTCAAATTAGATTAAACAATAGTTATTTTTATCTCTCTGTCTCTTTTTAGATTAATTTCATCAACAAACGTGTATTGAAAATTTGCTGGTCTGTCCAAAAGGTATCCAGCCAGCCATGTAATATGAAAAACAGGGACATTTATTGAAGAAGATACAAGATAGAAGAAACATTGTACATGGGGAAATGATAGCTCAGTCCCCTTCAAAGCAGACACCATGGGACCTCATGTAGTTCTCCCAATCACCATCAGCTACCCCATCATACTTTCCTGAATCTTAACAGTCTGAAATCTCTTCCCTTTCAAAGGTGATTTTAGTATTAGGAAAAGCCAGAGCTCATAGGGAGCCAAATCCAGGCTGTAGGGGGCTGAGTCACCCGGGTGATTCAATGTTTCACCAAAAAAACACTGCACAAGATGTGATGCATGAGCAGGAAAGCACACTGTAGTGATGAAGCTGCTAATCACCACTGGCCCATAGCTGTGGCCTTCTGAATCATTCAAATAGTTTCCACAGAGGAATGTTCAAGCTTAATGCAAAATTTGGTGCAGATTAGTTGCTCTACTTGCTCCATCATTTTGGATGCAACGGCCACACAGTACGCATGCTACTCAACAGCATCTACCACCCCCACTGACTAGTACAGTGAAGTCATCATTGTTCACCCATACACATTCCAGTCTATTGTCCTTGCCTGCCAGGTCACAATGATGTCGTGCAAACCATCCTCATTATATTAAAAATGACTGGACATTTTCCAGACAGAACTTGTATGCCATGCATCATGCTGGGCATAGGTTGTTGCATGTGGAACAAAAAAGACATAATCCTTCCCTTGACAGTACTTACAGTTAATGTGGGAGACTGATGACAGCCAAATAAATAATTAAATGAAATATATTAGCCCCTTACAGGATGGGTTAGATGGTTGCACAAAGAAAAAATCAACAACAACAAGATATTAGGGGTTAAAGCAGCAGAGACTTTTCATTGTCATTATGGGTCCTTAGCAGGCTGGCTTGGGAACTGCTTGATATGGCACTCTATAACTGTTCATCTGTTGCTATGTAACAATTTATCCCAAACTTAACTATTTGAAACAACCAACATTTATCTCCCAATTTTCCTGGTGAGAAATTCAGGTTTGCCCAAGTTTCATACTGAGGACCAGATACAGCTCATTGTCCTCTTTGCTGCCACTGGGCACAATGCAAGAGGACTGCAGACTCTGCCGCTCCAGACTACAGCCCTACAATCTAAGTGGAGAGGAGAGACTGTCAACGTTTACCCGGAGAAGCTTAGATCTCTTTCATGGTTCTGTTCCTATCCTCCTACTTTGCTTTCTAGGTTTTACACTCTGCAACTTTATTCAGAGGACTAGTGAGAACCAGTTGTGCTTGGTGGTCCATGTCCCTCTGGGGCAGCCTACAGCCAGTGACTACTGCAGGAGTAGGAAGGCTCAGTTTTCTCACTTCAAGTGAGACAAACTCTTTATGCTCCAGAGCTTCCTGCAGAATTCTGCTGAGTTTGGAACATCTCTAGGAATTCCCACCTGCTCAGCTTCTTCTTGTCTACCCTGCGTTCCTCACTCTCTTGCAGTTTTCTGCTTGGAAGGACTTATTAAATCACTTACACACAAATCCTTGTCTCAAGTACACACTGGAAGAGGATACTTTCTTGATGTTTGAGGCCACCTTCTTCTCCAAGGACCAAGGACATCAATACCTATGGCATATCTATGACTGGCACACTCCTTGGGAAGTTCTGGGCTGGAGAACCAATGGTGTGTCAATACACTGTGTGGCAAGAATCATGGGACACATAATAGTCTGCAGCCCCGATCCTGTTCACTAATCAGCAAGGCAAGATAATCCACCTGTTTCTGAAGTGGTTGGCCTCATGTTATTGACACGGATGTCACAGAACCACCACATCCTCATTTGTAATTTTAGAAAAGGAAAAATGTGTAACAGATGTAAAATTATTTGTAGACTCGTCCAAGTCACTTTTGCCGATGATGCCTAACGTTTTCAGGAAGCGATCTGAGTGGGCATGTGTCCTCCAGTCTTTCCAATTTGGGCTTCAGTGTGAGGACAAGGATGGTGAAGACATTAACAACTTTATTTAAAGTTGTTGCATCTTACTTTAAAGACAAAACAGGAAGTCCCTGATTTTGCCGACAGACTTCTGGTGTTTGAATTCTATTTAAAGTGAATTACGAAAAAAAGAAAAGCCTTTATTGGGAAAATAAGCTACAAATAGCTTCATGAGCCTTGTGTAATGATCTTAGAACTCATTACCCTGATAAGAGTTTTTTCTGACTAGTGGATAATTCAAAGCAAATGCTACTTCCCTTAATGTCTTGTTGTTCTTCAATAAAAGTAACTAAACCTTAGTTCATTGAGACTCACTTATTTTTATTTTTTCCTGCTTCTCTGATTCATTAAGTTTCACCATAAAGTTCAAATAGAGCTAAGAATTATGATACCTAAAAATCAGTAATAGACTGAGAACTACAGCTTAAATGTAACTGCATTTCTTTGGGTAAGCAGCTTTGGACCCTCTGTATTCCCTGCTGCAGGTTTTAATAATAGTACTTAGGTTGGGTGTTTCTTTCTGCAGTTAATCAAAACTACTTCCCAACGAGACTGAACTTAGCTTTTTCCACATTTAAACTGCAGCTGTTTTTCATATGGTGGTGTTCCAGAAAGGATCTGCAGTCTCCTAGCCCCATGAGAAGGTGGGCAGGGCATGAGAAAGTTCTGTCGCCTACCATTTCCCGTCTTTTCTGTTCCTGGGACACTTGAAATGAAATGATAAGCAGTTTTATCCTGAAGAAAATTCTTCCCTCCATCTTTTCCCCAGTCTAAGCAGTTAAATACTCAGTGATGAGTTTTTCTGGCTACTCATCCCTCCTGAGGGGAAGGAGCGAGAAGGAATATTTTCTGTTATATTCAGGCTTTCACCATGACAATGAACCATAGGCGGTGACAGAAGTGATCACTCCTCTCACCCAATAGATACGTGTCCACGGCCTATCGTGGGTCCATGAGCTAGCACAGGGAAAACAGAGATGGGCAAGCCTCATCACTCCACTTGACAAATTCACAATTCCACGTCAGTAATAGATAAGCCAGCATTTTCAAAACAAGGAGGTTAATTATGTAAAATGCATGTGACTTAAACACAATGGTTAAGTCACTTGCCCAAGTGGATGGATCTTTAAAAGTGACACACCAAGAACTTGAAGCTAAAACATTACACTCCCGAACCCATGTTTTTTAGGCACGATTTCACCCTGCTTTTCTATTAAGTAGTTATTCTCATTGTTTGAAAATACTGGCCTCTATTTCAAGTGGGGGAATTTTAGCCTTGTGCATCTCTGTGTCCTCTGTGTGTTTTAGTCTCTAAAACTGGGAAATAGAGATAAGTCCGCAGTACCTTCATATTAAAGTATCATTGATTCTAAAACACCCTGTCTAATAATAGGTTGTATGGAGGAGAAAAAAACCACTACTTTAAATGTACACATGGCTATAAAATGCTATAATTGCTGAAATTAAAATGTGAGCACATATGAAAATAAGTATAAAAGTAATATAAGCAATGCCTCAGGAGATTGTTTTGAGGATAATTGAGAGCATTTATAAAGAATCTTACACATTGCCTAATATATAACAGGCATTTTCTAAATAGCAGTTCTTATTGCCATTGCTGTTACTGAACTAAAAATAGGATAGTAGTTCGATATGAGGAAGGGGCTTGACTATCTAACTCATATGGAAAGCTTTACAGTATAGGTAATACTTAATCTGACTCTGCAACATTTACTATTTAAGTTGATAAGAAAGGGAACTGCATTTGAAGCAAAGGGGATGATAGACACACTGGGATGTTGTTTTCTGGGAATCTATAACAGTTTGCGAGGGCTAGACCTCAAGGTATGAGTACAAAAATGATGGTAGACACCACTGGAGCTGTCAACAGGCCCCGGTCAGGAAGGACCTTGGGTGACGTGACACAGAATTTGGGATCCTAAATAAGAAATGAACATAGGGCAAAAATACTTGAAATTCAGCTTCTCTGCAAATTCCATTGCTGCCTTGGAGAAAGAAAATTTATGTCTTTGCTTCATTTCCCAAATGTAAATATCTAAACACTTCTATAGTTTTAACATCTTTAACACTATTGTAATTCCACAGAAAACTGATGTATTCCACATCTAGTGGGCTTAAGAAGTCACAGATTCCTTTCTTACCAGAAGTTCATTCAATTCTGTGGGTTGGCCAAAAAGTCCATTTAGTGTTTTCCATAAAAGACACATTTTTAATTTTCACCAATAACATTATTGATTTGGATATTTTGAGTATGTCAGCTATCTCCTGTGTTATATAATGTTGATTGTTCTCAATTAATGTCTCTATTTGATCACTATCAACTTCAACTGATCTACCTGACAGTAGAGCATCGTTCAGCAAGAACTCTCCAGCACAAAATTTTGCAAACTGCTTCTGGCACGTCCGATCACTCACAGCACCTTCTCCACACACTGCACTTCTTTGTGTGTGTTTTAGTTGAGTTTTTACCTTTTTAGAAATAACAAAGCATAATACACTCAAAATGTTGCGTATTTTCCTCCATCTTCAATATTAAAGTGCTTACCAAAAATTCACCAAATTTGGTAAGATTTTTTTTAATTACCAAAATTTTTAAGACAGTTGTCACCATAAAATCGAATAATATTGTTTTGAATGAAGTTAAAAACAACTAAGCACTACTAGAGCCATATTATGGAAAAAAACAAACAAATGTTTCGGCCAACACAATAGTATATATTATTTCTGAAGACCCTGATGCTGGACAGATGATTTAGGGCCTCATCCAAGATCCTATAGCTAGAAAGTGGCAGACTGAGATTCATACCTCATGTCCTTGGACCTCAGATTCCAGAAGTCTATCAGGCCTCTTTGGAAAGAATTTTCCTGAGTCTTTTATCATATTAGAATAGGACTGATCTATTTTTAATTCTTGAACACAGTTTGCCTCTGGAACTTCCTTCACATAAATCCCATTGACCAAAAGGCCCCTTTTGGTTAGCCTTTTAATCTAACCAAAATCTTGACCATCAGAAAAGAGCTAACTCAGCCCTTCCTCATCTGGGAAGACCTCTTCTGCTTCCAGCCCATAGAGGACTTCCTCTGTGGCACCTCCCCAGGCTCGTGTATCAAGGCTAAATCTTATACTATTATTCACTGAGCTTTCTTTTCCTCCACTTTCTTCCCAGTACTTTTCCCCTGGTCATTAGAAGGCATCAACCTCACCTTGAGTGAAGGTATAATTTTAGAGCAAGAATTAAAAAGAAAAAAATCTAAGGAAGGCCTATTGTTTGTTTGTATTTTTCCCCTTCAAAATAAGCTTTTGATTCTAAAGACAGTACCAAGTAAAAAAAAAGGTTATGAAATAAATTGGAAATGGAATGACAAAAAAGCCAGATAATCCATTCCCTGATTCCCACATCTGTTCTCACGAGAAACTGTGGTGGACTGTGGGAGATGTCAGCATGGCTGGCATCTTGAGATTGCCAACCAGCATGAGTGGCCAGCACCAAAGTGATATGTGGACATTTCTGGTCATTTAAGGAAAAGCCAAATTTGAGTGACTTCATTGTAGTAGGGTATGAACCATCTGTTAATTTCCCTCTGGGAATTATCTGGAGGAAGGAAGTCTGCTGGGCCCTGCGACTTTCCCCTGAGCTTCATTAGAACTGACCAGAGCACTCTGCTCGTCGTTAAGGACAATAAAAAAGCTGTACCCTGGAGTTGCATGCACTATGGAACAGGCCCAGAAGAAAAAATTCTCTACCTTCATCTAAATAAATAAAAAGAGGGGTTTTCAACCTTAACTGTCAGGAGATGATGTGAAGGGATGTGTAATGTCAAGTTCAGTTCTGGAAACTGGGTGGTTCTAGAGAATGGTAAAACCCAACCCCATCACAGTTCTTAACTTCCATATGGTTATTAAAGATTTTATATATGGCCCTGGCTGGCATAGCTCAGTGGATTGAGTGTGGGCTGCGAACCAAAGCATCGCAGGTTCGATTCCCATTCAGGGCACATGCCGGGGTTGCAGGCCATGGCCCCCAGCAACTGCATAGTGATGTTTCTCTCTCTCTCTCTTTCTCCCTCCCTTCCCTCTCTAAAAATAAAAATAAATACAATCTTAAAAAAAAGATTTTATATATTTATATCTTCACTCCACAAGTAGATTATAACCTACTTTTGGGCTAAGACTCATCTTACACCTTTCTGTACCTCTAATAGAAGTATAATGTATAAAAATATTGATTAGTTAATGAGAGGATAACTTCTTCAAAGTCATTTATATAATCATAAATTACAGCATCAAATATTAGATTTGAGACTTCTGACTTTTTAGAAATAGTTTCTCCTAAAGCTCACATTAATTTACAACATGAGTTAAGTATTGGTAGATACATTATACACACATTTTTACATCACTGAAATTATCATAACTTTTAAAAACAGGCACATGAATTTCTGTCCTTAGCATTTACCCCAAGGTTAGGGTTGTAGGAAAATGGGAAAAGCACTGGGCTAGAATCTTTGGGATAAAGTCTTTCCTGACCAACTGCACTCACAGAGAGGAAATGCCCTTCCAAATGCCCTCATTTTACCTTTAGTATTTCTATTATAGCTGCTATTACATCATAATCCTTTCCTATTTATACTTTTCACTCCCTCTCTTAGAAAAATGATTCTCAACCAGGAGACATTTAACAATGAGAGGAGATGTTTTTAGTTGCCATAACTGGTAGGAGGGTCGGGAAAGTGGGGATGTTAATTGGTGTCTAGTAGGCAGAGACCAGGGATACCTCTATACATCAGACAATGCACAGGACAAGCACCCATGACAGAGTTATCTGGCCCAAAATGTCAATCATTCTGAGTTGAGACTTTGCTGTAGAGTGTAAATCTCTTGAAGGTAGGGATTATGGATTACTTACCTTTTATTATAAATGACTGGAATATAGTAATTTATCAATATTAAATTGATAAACAATTGCAATAAATATGGTTGTAAAGAAAACCTACTTCAGATTGTCTCAATATTACAATAACTATTGCCATAAAGGAAACCTACTTCAGGTTTCTTCATCTTGGGTCAGATACCCGTCATTTTTGTTTCTCTTTTACAGACCCCAGAGTTTTATCTATCTTTCAAAGAAAAGCAGCTATAAATATGCAATAAGTACCTACTTATGTGTAGGCTCTGTCTCAGACCAAGAATGATGCAGAAAGAGAAAAAAATTTCTTGCTCAACCCCTCTGCCCTGTTATCTCCAAATAAGACCACAGCACTGTTAATAATTTTCAAGCTTTTACAAAGTTACTAATTTATGGTTTTTAAATAATTATTATGAAAAATCAAACATAGTTTGTTGGATACTGTTTAGGAAAATTTAAGATGAGAGAACTCAGATGTCAGTGGGGCCAGATCTGCCTTCCTGTAGAGCCTTTCCCCAACTCTCTAGGAATTTTCCTTCAACTTCTACTTTTGGTTGTGGGAGGGAAGGTCACTTCCCTGCAGCCTGAGAAGGCATCTGCAAGAGGATGTCCTAGAGAGGCCATGATGAAGCCCAGGAGACAAAGAAGACATTGAGGATAAAACATACTTGGGTCCCACAGTGAAGGACATACTGAGGGGTCTACATGCTGCTCTGTGGTCCATGGAGGGCTGTTCAAGGGCTGTGGTTCACTCTGAAACAGGCAGTCTGTCCTTGTTTGCCTAATGGTGTAATTCTAAAATGGATTTTCCCAGTGGCAGGTGATTCATTGACTCGGGCAACACTCTGCAATAGAACTTTCTGTAAAAATGGGAATGTTCTGTATTACACCTTCAGTGTGGGAAACTGAAAAGTTACCTGGTAAAGGGGGTGCTTCCAGAAGAGGTTAAGACTCAGGGCCAACAATCCAGTCTACCTCAATGTCCTTAGCTGTGGAATATGGTTGGGCAAACATGTGACTACTGAGCACTTGAAATAACTGGTGCTAAGGAACTAAATTTTAATTTTATTTCACTTTAATTTAAATTTAAACACACTCGTGGCTAATGGTTTTTTTGTTAGACAATGCAAGTCTAGAAAAATTTATGTTGCTCGTTAGCACTAATAGAAAATATAATGAGTGCCATATATGTATTTTTTCATTTCTTTTCTAAAGTTTTCTATTGTTGCTCAATTGTAGTTGTCCCCATTTTCAAGTAATCATTAAAAAAAGAATAGTAAAATGATTTCAATAATATATTTTATTCAACCCAACTATGCAAAATATCATTTTACTATTTAATCTATACAAAGTTATTTAATGAGATAAATTACATTATTTTATTGAACTAACTCTTCAAAGTCTGATATATATTTTACACTTTGTTAAGTGTAAATTTGGATCTCAGTTTAGATGCTAGTTTCCCATGGTTAACATGGAACATATTCTTACAAAAGTAATAAAGTTGTGTTTAACAGAGAACTATTTTACACTGCTTCCATTTTTAAATTTAAAAGTACATTAATTAAAATGAAATACTATTAAAAATTGTCTTCCTCAGTCACACTAACCCTATTTTAAGCACTCAGCCACATGTGGCTACCACAGTGGAAAATACAGCCTCAGACAAATAAAGAACTACTCAAATTGAGATGAAATATAAAATGAGTTGACCTTGCAGTGAGACCAACATAATAAGTGTGATGAAGGTTGACACTATTCAGATTGAGATACTGGGATTTCCTACCACAACAGAAGTGGAAAATGAAACAACTTGAGGAAATGGAATTGCTCCATTTCCTGCTCTCTTTTTCATTCTCTAACTTACTCTTTCAGAGGCTGCGCTATTTCCAGCGTGTGAATTTGGCCCATCCTGCTCCCACATGTTCTCCCTGTCCTGGCTAAGAAAAGCCTCGCTCTGAAGGCACAGTTTCAGGAATTCAGCTCTGCTTGTGTTAGATCCTTACACATCATTTTGCCTCCTCACCATAGCCTCAGGACAACACTCCCAGCCTCCTAACACTCACAGTTGGGAGAGCCATAACTACTCCAGCTCATATTACCTGCATCTCCTTCCCTCTGAGTTCAGCTGCATAGCCAGCTGTTAAGAGGTGCAAGAGTACAAGACACTCCGAATCTATCTTCCTCCTCTCTCCATGCCCTAGTTCAGAAAGCTCATACACAAGAAACTGTTTGTTCAAAGAGAAACAGGGAGTGAAGTGACTTTCGGGCTCCTATGTTTAATTTTCTTCCTTTTTTACTTCCGAGTCATAATAAAAATTTTGAAATATCAGAAGGGAAGACAGATGTTAGCTCCAAAAGGGCACCCTATCCCTCAGAGTTTGAAGAAATCAAGTCTCTAATACAGGCAGTCCACATCCTGTGGAGATCATTCATACCCAGATGCACAGAAGGCTCCAAAAAGATGTTGGAAATTCTATTAGGGAACCTCTGCCAATTGTTCCTTGGAATAACTTGCCTTGGAAATGAGAGACTGGTCCCCAGACATTAGTTGTTACTCAGCCAACTGACACATTCCAAATTTTCTACTGCATTATGGACAGTCTAATCATGTTACATGTTACAAGGGCTTTTCTGTAGGGCGTTCTTTTTCTTAATGGACCTCGGGTGCAGAAGGTCGAGTTAATCATTTCCCCCAGTTCATAATATTTCATTGTCTTTAGTTTATGTAAGTCCCACTGATTTATTTATTTCTTTATCCATTCCTTCATTCATCTCGATATGTAGGTCCTTTTATTCCCTTTTCTCACTTCTAAATCTCCCCTCTTCATAGGCAACCATCATATGCTGTTTAATATCTTCTCCTTTCCAATGTATTGTACAATATGTGTACATTCAGTGTGCGTGTGTTTTTAAACTATATAACTTATGTTTCTCATTTTCTTTCCTATCGTTTACTGCATTTCTTAGTTTTTCACTACGTCTGTATGTTGAAGATTCCTGTGCATTCCTGTGTGTACAATGTATCTGCTGCTTTGAAGCGATGCCTGATATCATGGTGTGCACCCACCACACTCCAGCAATCTACTGTCACGGGGAGGAGTGACCAAGTCGTCTCCACTCCTAATCACACACAGAACACTGCAATAGAATTCCTCACAACAGACTTCCTTTGTGCTCCTTTATGTAACACAAAGTCCCTCAACAATACACCTCTGTGATCTGTCTGGTGGCCCCGCTTTCTACATACATAGACCTGATTCCATACACCTGGAAAGCAATCTTTTGGAGGGGTATCACTGGATTCTCAAATTTTTAGTTCCTTCTTCTTTGCCTTTGAACATGCAAGACCCTAATAACATTTATAGAAAACTGTTCACAATAGCTTCCTGCATTACTTTGTTAAATGTGCATATTTTCCTGTTTTCCAATAGAAACTCAAGCTCTTCCTATACAAAACATTGGCAGACGATGGCCTGTGGGCCAAGTCTGGCCTACTGACTATTTTGGTACAGAAACAAGTTTAGAACTTTTTTACAGATGAATATTTGTAATCAATTTGATAAGAGGGAATGTTAACTTTGAACCCAAATTAAGTGATATGTAATCCCTCCAAAAACAATTGTATTATTTTTTTTTTTAAAGATTTTATTTTATTTATTTATTTATTTTTTTTAGAGAGGGAAGGGAGGGAGGGAGGGAGGGAGGGAGGGGGGGAGAGAGAGAGAGACAGAGAGAGAGAGACAGAGAGAGAGAAACATCAATGTGTGGTTGCTGGGAGACATGGCCTGCAACCTAGGCATGTGCCCTGACTGGGAATCGAACCTGCGATGCCTGGTTCGCAGCCCGCGCTCAATCCACTGAGCTACACCAGCCAGGGCGACAATTGTATTATTTTTAATGATACATATATATTACAGAATATATTAGATAAAGTTATACAACAAAAATTATTGTTTATTGTTATATTTTGAATTAAAAATTAAAAATTTTATAGAAATTTGCTTTCTTTTGTGTTGTATAATGTCATATATATTATATAGAGACATAATAAGCCATAGTTATCTGCTGCCCAGTATAATGAATATAGATAATAATATTGTATCAATACTATAATTATGTAATTTGATACATAATTATATCAGCAATCGCATTACAATATGTAAATATATCAAAGTAACATATTGTATATCTTAAATTTACATGTTACACATTAAATTCATTCAATAAAAATTTGTAGAAATGTGCTTCCTTTTTCATTATATAATATATTTATATGTTATCAATGTCTAACATATTTACTACCCCTTTAAAGAACAAGTTTCCCATCTACTAAGAGAACATGGGTTTGAAGAGACTACAGCGGTGTGAAACCTGGCACACTTCGGTGCAGGACAGAGCATCCCAGACCTGGGGAAAGACCGTGAGAGCCAGTGGCAGAGCCACACAGCCCAAGAGCACAGCCACAGATTTGCAGCAGACGCGGTCAAGTTACTCCTTTCCTGACCAGATGGTGACTATAAAGTTGGAAGCAAGACAACCTTCTTTGTACCAGTTCTTTACACTGTCAACACATAAACTCCAAAAAATGGCAGGCACCTTGCTTTCTTTGGGGCAAAACACATGCAATGAATTTTTATTAGCCTAATTCTCACCCATATGCATGGCTAATGCACCGTGCAATGCTTTTTTATGCTCCAACCACCTGTGCATTGCATGAGCTCTTTAGGTCAGAGGCAACGGGACATGGAGGAAGCTCTTTGCAAGGTACGAAATGGGAACTTAAGGGTTTGTCCTGCCACTTAACTGAGCACCCTAATAATCTATTAAGTGATTTAATCTACAAAGTTCTCAATTTTCTTCTCTATGAATTGGAAATTATAACATGTAGCTTTTTCCAACGTTCATATTGAAAACATTTACTGACTGATACAGTGCAGGCATTGATTAATCAGAAAGCACACTGGCCGTGAATAAAGGGTAAGTCGTAACAAGCCAGACATCCATAAATTCTGTGGGGACTAAATGATAAATTGTGGATCACTTGCTCAGCACAGAGCTTAAAACACAGTGCTTCGTAATTATCTATGATTACAATGACACAATTCCCTCTTCTTTAAAAACTATTTCCGACCTTACTTGTTAACGGGCATGGTATTTCCCAGTGAGATATTCACAGTGTCAGATCTATTTTTATTTTTGAGGGGATTTTCACATAGTGAAGAAATGGGCTCTCTTGAAATAAATATTTGGAAAGTGATCCTTCTGCGTGGAATGATTGGGAAACATTATCCTTTTGCCTGCAACACTAAAAACCATAATTGGCAGTGAAGATTCTTGCTAGAAGCAAATTAAATTAAAGTTTGGTAGATCTGAAAATATAACCAACTTAGAAGAAAGGATTGTGGTAAATTTAACAGGCTTTACCCAAGCTCTGAACACATGGGGAAAACCCTCGGGCAGGAAGCTTTCTATTGTTTCTTCCTTGTTTTGATCTAAATGCTTTAAGTATTTTCTTGGCTGAAATAAAAATATAGAACAGTTCTTAGCATCAGTGATTAGCAGAAAGATCAAAATGTGATCAGCAAAGTTCTGTATCTTAATTGGGTTCACCATGATGTAAAACAGACACGATTTATTGGCCATATATGCAACATGCTTGGCAATATTCTAACTGCTTTACACATACATGCTCATATAATCCTTGCAGCAGCTCTCTGACATAGTATGTTGGACATGTTTCAATCACCAGTTCACGTTCTATTGGTCTCTCTTGCCCAGTATCCTACCAGAACAATAGCAACCAGCTCTGCCTGGGTTTCCACTAGATTTATGTTGTACAACTGACAGCATCTAACTTCAGGCCACCTGTCTTAGTCAGGTCCAGGATGCTATACCAAAGTACCATAGATGAGGTGGCTTATAAAAGCCAGAAATTTATTTTGTAACCATTCTGGAGACTGGTAAGACTGAGCAAGGCTCTCTAGGGAGGGCCTGCTTTCCCGGGTCACAGGCAGCAGTCTTCTCACTGTGTCCTCACGTGATAGAAGGAACCAGGACACTCCCTGGGCTCTCTTTTATAGGGCACTAATCCTGTTCATGAGCACTCTACCCTCATGATCTAATCATCTCTCCGTGGCTCTACCCCTTAATGTAATCACAGTAGGGTTTAAAATTTCAACATGGGAATTTCAGGGGAGAGGTGGACAAAAACATTCAGCCAATTGTACCAACCATCCCATCTGCTTTTCATCTCCAACCCCAATATTTCTCTTTTGATGCCCCAGAGTAGGACACCAAGGCAACTACCTCAATGCCTACAATATAACCAAAGAATAAAGAGGACTTAATCCCTAGGCAAGGCTTCATTCAATGAGGACCAGGAGCTGATGGGTGGATGTTTCTCCTTTTTTACCCCAAGATGGATAGTCTTAAATGTTTTTTTACACGTAGCATGTAGCAATGCTTTTTAAATTTTTACCCTGTCACCTTTTATGCTAAATCTGTTTCATGAGGCCATAATGCTTCTGTTAAGCTCACTGCTTCACTTTTATGTCTTGGTGTTCTGCAAAGGTTTGGTCATTTTCATTCATCAGCAGTTGTTTACACAAAATCGTAACTAGAGCATATTTCTGTAACCTAAATCAGAGTCTCTGTTTCCTAGGCAGACAGTCCAGACTCTGCCTGCAGGAACCCTACCTTTGAGGATCACACAGGGAACCAGGAAATGGCTGTGACAACACGCAACATAAAGTTTAGTCTGCAGTCCCACATTGACAGCTACCCCTTCCCTTTGGAGTCCAGCAAGCTTGCTATGGCAATCTGCTCCATCAGAACCAGCACCTTCCTCTCTGGCCCATCCTGTGCAGCTTTTCCCCTTTTTTCATATCAGACCGTGACAAATGATACCTGCATTTTCATCGCCTCTGGAGAGCCATTAGACTAGAGACACTCTCGTTTGGCATGTGACAAAGGTTTTTTATTCACCTGCATTGGGAACGGTAGCTGCCTGTGCAGCCAGGGCGTCTGATTATACTGACGTGATGGCTCCCAGAGCAACCGTATTGATGAAAGAGTACAGGGGAGAGTGGGAAGGTGCAGTTACTAGAGGAATTCCTTAGAAACATGGCAGGCAATGGCAAGAGGGGAAAAATACCAAGTATTTTGTGCTGGGTAGACATTTAGCGAATGAAAGAGGAAAAGGACGTTAAAATTAGCAAAATAACAAAACTGTCACATAAACTGGAAGAACAATACTAAGTGGGCTTTTGCACGGTTCAGCAGCTGTGTGAATGGGAACCGTAGAATGCATTACAGTCGAATGTGTACATGACTTTTCCAGCTCCAAAAGCACCCGAGGATGCCTGTTTTCCATCTGGGCTACGTAGTACTGATGCATATTTTATATACAGTTTTTCCTCAACTTACTTCAAAAAGGTTTTGTGTTGGCTTACCATGAAAGACAAGCACATAATCAGATTATTTAACAGTCGAAACAGAAAACAGCATAGACACTAAAGGAAAATAAATGGAACAGATACGTGGTTATAGCTATCATGACTGAGCATTAAATCTGGCTCTGGGCTTCTTGGCACCCGAGACAAAAAGTTTTCAGAGTCTGGATAATGAAAGATGTTGGTTTATTAAGAGGGAAAAAAATTTTCCTGGGAAGGAATTTATCATACCTTTAATCGCAGATAATAAAATATATAAAAGACAACCTTAAAATGAAGCATTCTTCATAGAAAAGTGTTTTTTCTGTGACCCTAAAAAATCAGAGTCTAACATTAAGCCTTCATTTAGATGTGGCATCTCTTTAAAAGAATAAGATATTGTGGTCTTGATACATGTATCTCCTTGGACTTCAATGTTGTACTGACCTCCCACACAGAGCTAATTTACACTCACCTGTTTACATTTATTGTAGCTCCTGCCTCCTTCTCCAAGCTTACCTTAAATGCCCCCCGGGCTGAGTTAGGTATTTTGCTGCTTACTTCCATCACAAGCCTGCATCATTAAAAAATTTCTCTCTACTAAAAACATGAGAATACTAAATTTTATTGTTTTTTTATTCTCACCCTTGGATATGTTTATTGATTTTAAAGAGAAAGGAAGGGAAAAGGAGATGGAGAGAGAGAGAGAGAAAGAATGAGAGAGAGAGAGAAAGAGAGATACATCAGTGTGAGAGAGAAGCATTGATTGGTTGCTCCCGACCAGGAATTGAACCCACAGCCTTTTGGTGGGATGACGCTCCAACCAACTGAGCCACCCAGCCAGGGCAAATTGTGTTAGTTTTTTGTTGTTGAGTTGTAGGGGTTCTCTATATATTCTGTTTTAAAAATTCTTATTAGTTATATGATTTGCAAATATTTTCTCCCATTCTGTATGTTGCCTTTTCACTCTGTTGATTGGTTCCTTCGATACACAGAAGTTTTTAATTTTGACATAGTTCAATTTGTCTATTTTTACTTTTGTTGCTGATGCTTCAGCTTGTTTCTTTTTAACCCCACTTAAATCTAAGACTTTGCTACAATTAAAAATAGTTTGTAAAAATTTTTGTCAGTGGTGTATTGCAAAAGCTTTGCAAGGGGGCATTGAAAAAGACC
The DNA here is from genome assembly GCA_004024845.1 of Tonatia bakeri. Classification (NCBI taxonomy): domain Eukaryota; kingdom Metazoa; phylum Chordata; class Mammalia; order Chiroptera; family Phyllostomidae; genus Tonatia; species Tonatia bakeri. Next base: position 34,163 of record PVIA01010180.1, read on the forward strand.
GAAAGGATATTTGAATCAAGCTGCAAAATGAGGGGGTGGTCTGTGACAATTGTCCCCAGGGGGCAAAAATAGGCCCTGAATTCTAAAGGAGAGCAAGATTCCATAATAACAGTAGAAGCTAACACTCATTCAGTGTTACAGTACACATACTATGCTAAGAATTATTATACATATATTTTTCTCCTCTAATTTTTTTCAGTGACCCCATGAGGTCAGCACTATTATGATCAGATAAGAAAACTATTCTTCTTTGTTTCATTAGCATGTTCTTTCACAAATGCTTTTTGTAAATAAAACAAATGTACTATTTCTTTTGTTTAAAAAATAACCAAAGCAACGAATTTCATTAAACTAAAAACATGAGAAAACGAAAGAAAGAAAGAAAACTAAAGCTCAGAGCAGCTAAGTCACCTGCCCAAGTTGTCCAAGATGGCAGAGCAGAGCTGAGAATGAGAGAGTCTAATCTGAGGACAAAACGCGACAAAACACACGCTCTTCTCGGTCCTGCCTCGTTTGATAAAAGAAGTTGCATAAGGGATCTCAGGCAGAGGGAACAGCAGAGACAGGCAAAGCGGTCTGATGCGACACACTTCCCTGAGGAAGCTGTAGGAAGTGTTACAGATCGGGACAGAATGCCAATGAGAGGAAAAGACGCCGAGACCCTGACAAAGTGGCTCGCACGTGGGAAAGGTCTTTGAACGTATTAATAGGAGTGCACGCTGTGGGAGCTGCAACAGGATTTGGGAAAAGAGAAGTGAACTGGTGCATTCATCTTCAGGAGGAGTCGTTCTGACCACTGTGCGGAAAAGGGACTGGGCGGTGGCAGACTGGAACACGGAGACCGTTTAGGGGGCGGTAGCTAGAAAGGTGCCGTGGAAGCCTGATTTAAGGCTGGGGCTGTGGAGTAGAGGACAGGACATGTTTTTCAGACTCTGAGATATTAACGAGGTAGAATCAGTAGGATTTAGTGCTCAAATGATTATGGCGAATGAGTCACAGAGAAGGGGCGAGGAACAGCGGTATGCTGGTAAATGTTTAACAACAGGCTCTCTAGGAAAAAAACAAAACAAAATAATAATACCCTCATTTGTGGCATTGACCCATGTCCATGGTATGAATGCTGACCGTGGAGCAGAGTAATTCTGTCATATGGACATGACAGAAGCAAATAACCTCAAGAGCGTAGATAAGAGCAAAACGGGGTAGAACAATTAGGAAGTGATGAATTTTGAGTATTCATCACCTTTGTTTTAAATGTGATTCATTCTGTTATAACTTTATATAGTTTGATTTTTTCCGTAAGAGCTGTGTTTAACAAGTAGCTCACAAAATTCCTGAAAATTCAACCACTGGTACGCATGTGTCAGCATGAGGTGACTCCAGTGCACACCCCTGGGACACTGAAGATTCTGGCTGAGGTGTCACCACCCAGAAGCCTCCTGCTGTCCCGCCAGAATCACTACCGAAGCCCTTCCCTGTGGCTCATGGCACCTCGTGAAGAGGTTTACCTCTGCTCACTTCACACCAAATTGTCACGGCTGACGTGGGTCTTGTCTCCTCATTGGTGGTATCTGGTGCTTAGGAAATGAGAGCGAACTTTTCCCAAAATATTTCTGTGCCAGACATAGTTTGGCCCCAAAGTGCAGAGGTAAATAAGTTATAGTCTCTATCTTCAAGAAGCTCATAATCCAGGAAGAAAGACAGACAGTAGATATTACTGCAACCCTCCTGGATTCAGAACTATGACAGAGGCCAGCACATGGTGCAAGACGGCACAGGTGGGTGCCCGCTGACCCAAGCCAGCCAGAGAAAGGATCCTGACATCCAACGCTCAAGATTCTCTCTACACATTCAGGTTTAAACCTTAACAACAACAACAACAACAAATTTTGGCATTAATAGCAGCCAAAAGCATTAGACCCTTAGCCCTAAAGTCAATTTTAGAGTTAGCAGAGAGCCTTCCAGGTAACTTTTTACTCTTGAATTGTATATATTTAGACAGGTATAATTTTTCTGTCCCTTCAGTTTTCAGAAAGGAACTGTTTGTTTGAATCATGAAAAGGCTTCTAAATTCTCTAAATACAGGAGTAAAGGGAGGGAGTATTCATCCCTCTCCAGGCCACAATGGCAACAAATTTGTCAGAAACTCTCTTCTAAGTCTAAGAAGTTTTCTGCTCTCCTTGCACAGGTAGGGGCGTGAAGCGACTGGACTCCCTTGTGCAGGGACGCTTGGGGGTAACTGGGTCACTGTGGTCACTGCTCCAGACAGTGTTGGCCAGCATTCAGCTGCCGATGGCCTTGCCAAAATGGTCATGCCAGCAGCAGCCTGCACGGCCTCAGCGCCCAAGTGAGTTGTCATTGTCTTTGAGATTGGAACCGCCTTGGAGACTGTGACAAGGAGCCACAATGTGGTCATTTTTAAGTGTTCAAAAGATATTTACGGCGTCTAATTTTTTGCACATGTGTGTTTCATCAGTATAAACAGGAAGCCTCTTTTCAGGAACATTGTGAAGTTCAAAGGTAAGAAGGATGTCACTGTCACCAAATAAGTCAATTTCTGGCTTTTGATATGAAGCCTACTTTAAATTTCTCAAATAGGTTTAAGCTCCAGGGTTGCCATTTAACTAGTTACCTAAACTTTAAAAAAGTTTTAAAATTTTTTGAATCTGTTTCTCTATTAAATTGGAATCACAGTCTCTGCCTTACAAGATATTTGTAAATACTAAATGATACAATATTGAATGATTGAATAAGTAAATGAATGAATAAATATTTCTAAGAGTCTGGAACTGGTATTTTCTAAACTAGGAAACACAACATAAATATAATGTGTTTTTATTAATATCATTAAAGCTAGTAAGTGGTAATTATTTATATATTGGTTTATAAGAAAGTTTCATACAATTATAAATTAAATTAAGATGTTGACACAAAAATAAGAAAAAAATTAAAAGATTGACAGTGTTTACATCATAAAAATGTAAAGTAAAATTTTTAAAAACTTATAAATGGAGCCAAGAGGTGAATAAACCAGAATATATAGAACACCAGTATATATGGTATGCAGTATATACAGAAACAAGTATATTTTTATATAGACATATAGTTCAATGCATAATAACATGTACAAATAAAAATTATTAATGAACAAAACATTCCAGTTCTTCATAATCATAAAAATGATGAGGCAGTGAAATATGGAATTTTTAAAAATCATTTTGGCAGAAGTTTGAAAACTGATAATACCCTAGGCAGCAGGTGTATGAAGGAAGGGACTCTTACACCCTGTTCCCAGGAGCAAAGTAGTATGACTTTTCTCAGGGGCGATTTGGTAAAACATAGAGCAAAATGTAAATGTGTACATACTGGGTCACATCCAGTCAATTTGTGGAAATTATTTTAAGGAAAAAATTAGACAAGTAAAACGAAAAGTACATAAGGCGTTCACTACGGCCCTGTTTAAAATACAGATGAAATGGAGTCAGGAAATGTTAGTGTGAATCAGCAGAGCACTCGCCGTGTAAATTATAGTACGGTCTATAATTCACTTAATGAAACAGACACCTGCTACAAGTATTCATTTGCTTCTACAGAAATTCCTATAGAATTTATATAGAAATTCCTAACATGGTATATCCATGACATATTAACAAAAATAGTCTGAAACCATATTCAGAGTTTAACTAAATTTGTGTAATACATCATGATAGACAAGATGTTAATCTTAATAAAAATGGTATTTATTATATTATTAAATTGTTTTTCAGCAAGCTTGTAGCCTGTATTATTTTTATTATTATAAAATTTTTATTTTGAAGGGGTATTCTTCCCTATCTCTGCTGTTTTTGCAACTGAAATAAACATTTCACCTTTGTAGTAAATGATCTTTGCCTCTCCTGCTGCTATTGCATTCACTGTTCTGTGACGTATGATGCAATGTTGTCACAATCAGTCTTCTGCAGAGTACTTGTGACATCACAAAATCTGGACTATCCTCAGTTGAGGTCATAATGGCCCTAACAGAGAAATTCCTACATAAAAAGTACTTTCTCCTTAACCAGTTTACGGAAGAAGAAAAAGGGAGGTGGCCGGGAATTAGAAGGAAAATTAAAAAGAGAAAGACATAAAGCTGTTGGTATGAAAACTGATGATATGTTATCTTATTTCATTAATCAAAATGGCAGTAGCATGGGTAGGCGAGGTCAGTGCTTTCGGGTGTCCGCATGTATTTGTATCTGAAAGAAAAGCACAGTTGGAAAACAAGACTCAATTTTCCAGAAACGAGGGCATCCTATCAGTCACCAGTTTGGGGCTCAGCTGTAGAAAGTCTTTGCTTTAGAAGCACAGAGAAGATTAATACATAACAATTAACTTAAGTGGTCTGGTAAGATAATAGAGAGGTAAATATTTTTGTTCATACACTAAGCAGAGAGGGAACACACAGTGGGAGGGAAGGATGTGAGCTAACTCTAAATGCTTTCATTGACATGTGCTAGAAACCCACTTTCAGTCTATTTTCTCCATCATCACTTTCCCTTGAGCATTTCACTTACTCTTGTTGCTTGGATTCTTATCTGAGAAACAGTCTTAAAATTATCAATAACAAAATGAACCCGCTTCAATATGTGTAGAAAGAGCAAAGGAGTTCAAGGGAGAAAGAGGTGTGTCTGATGGTGGAATTCAAGAAGGATTGTTGCTGAGTGCTTAGAAATGAGAAGGATTTCCTGGACATGGTTGGAAATAAGAGGAAATTACAAATATTTCAGGGGCAGAGCATATGGAGAGATAAGGAAAAGAAAAAGTAAAATAAAACCCAACAAATTAGTTTCAAGTAAAAAATTGAAGTGTTATGAAATAGCAGGAGATGATGTCAGAAAGATTAACTCAGGCTGGATTAATGAGAGTATTGAATGCCAAATTAAGAATCTGAGACAATAAAAACATAAACCATTACAATCATAATATCAGGTTAATATTTTTCTGCCTGTTCTCTGCTTGCATTTGATCCTTAATTTAATCTTGCAATTGTTTCTGATAGTGTTCTTGCATAAGATGGTGGTTAGTATATTTTTGAAAAATTGAAAATAAAAACCCCATCATTAATTCAGCAAGGAAAGTGCTGTCACTTTTCATCTTAATTACACAGGTTGAAAGGCATTACTTGTAGGTTTGGCAACATTTGGAGAAGCGGCCACTCGGAGTTAGAGAAATTAGTCCAAAGGACACACAATTTTCAAGGAAACTCCTCAAATCTTTCCAATAAGAATGGACACAGCCCATTCTTCATCCAGGCACGCTGACTATTAATGTCACAACCCATTTGCAACAGGAGTACACTTTCTGGGCTAGAACATATTGCTAGTGAAGGCTTAATGATCAGAAGTCTCAGGAAACTTGGCAGCAGAATGCTGAGTACACTTACTGACTCTGGAGAAGAACAGCTTTAATTGGTGGCCATCAAAGCACCAAGCAAAGGGTGAGCACACCTACTAAGCCCATGTCTCTTTGAAGTAAAGCTATTCTTGGACTCCTGTTCCCCACACATCCTGCCAACAGGTGCCTGTGCTCCCCGTGCTGATTCGCACCGCTTTCCCCCCTCTGTGTCTGATGCTACCCTGCCAAGTAGAAGGAGACCTGCCAAGGTACTGAAATTGATCACGGACACACACTCCTCAAAACTTACATGGCTTATAGCACCCACTGCAACAGCATTGTGATCCTAAACCATCTGACTCTGTGATGAAATGGACCAAAATTGTTCCTACATCCTACTTTTATGTTATTGCCATTTTTGAGGCTCAAAGAATTTTATTTCCCTTAATCTGACTTCTGGTCCAAGGAGACTTGGCTATTCTTCCCCCAGATAAGTTATCCCTTGCCAGACAGGTGACCCTGGAGGATCACAGGAATGGCAGCAAGAACAAAAGCACTCGTAGGAGGAATGAACAGTCTGCACACTATGCTAGTAGGGCTGGATGGTTCTCCTCGTTCCAGACCATCGCCATCAGCTGTGAATCTCATCATCAGAAAATAATTTATCTGGGTCAAAGTTTTAAATTCTTTAGGATACCCCTACTAAAATGCAAATACTTCTGAAAACACTAGCACCTTAGGCTTTATCGGCTGGCCCCTTCAGGGGAGGGGGGATGCAGGCTGGATAACTGGTTTGCAGGAGGGAGAGGAGAGTAGAAAAGACAGTGCTATTAAAACAAGCAGTGAAATCGTGAAGGCACTATTTACCTCCTCACCCTTTTGTGTGAGAATGTATGAGAATACACTATTGTTTCTAATTTAACCTTTGCAATAATGTAGACTCCTAACATTCCTTGAATTCGAATAATCCAGCCTCACCTGAAGAGAACCCTACTAAAGTCAACAAGAACAGCTGAGAGGTGGGAAGAAAATCAAAACATATCTGAAGCGCATTTAGGTTAGAATCAAACAACTGCAAACTTTTGTGTAACTTCCTTGGCATTAAGTCGGGGCTGGGAGTACAAGGAGACGACAGAGGCCCTGTGTGATCACTACGTGCGTTAGTTTTTCTGGAGACATAGGTTTTGTTTTTCTTAGGTTACATCCAAGGGTAAATGTCCAGTCTGCTTTGGATCTCAGCTGATGAGTCATATGGTAAGAGGATAGGTTTGTTTATTTATTTATTTATTCATTCATTCATTCATTTATTTATTTTGAAAGAGATGGCCATACTATTTTCTAGGATCCTTCTACCATTTTACCTTCCTACTAGCAACATAAAAGACATCCAGTTTCTCTGCAAATAGGCAGAACTTGGTATTGTCACTGTTTTTTATTTTAGCTATTCTACTGGTACTTAGTGATATCGCATCTTGTTAATAGTACTAATTTTCCTAATGGTTATCAATGATGGGTGTGTTTTCATGTGTATATTTGCCGACTGCTTATCCACCTTAGTGAAATGGCTCTCCTTATCTTTTGCCCATTCTCCAATCGGGTTTTTTTAAATGTTGGGTTTCGAGAGTTCTTTATATAATCTAGAGATGTACTTTGTCAGATACACGTCTGCAACTACTTTCTTTAGGTCTGTTGCTTGTCTTTGCATCTTCTTAATAGGGTCTTTTCTCAGAATCCAAAAAAAGTAATAGTTTTGATAAAGCCAATTTACTGATTTTTTTTATTGATGGATCAAAATTTAGATGTGTGTGTCTAAATACTCTTCATCAAGCTGTAGATCCCAAATATGTTCTAATACTATCTTCTAAAATGGTCTAATTTTACATTTGAATGTAACTCATTTCAAATACTTTAGGATACAAAGCATCAATACAATATTTAATTTTTAAACCACATATTGAAGTTAACATTTCTGATAAGCAAACTAAGTCTTAAAATGTTCATTTGCCTCAGGTCAGGACAAGTCATCACCTTCCCGAATCTCTCTCTTGAAGCCTTCCCTGTGTAAAAAGTATCTCTTCTCCAGGGTTTCTACCTTGTCTTTGACTTTGAACTAAGCATGTCACCTTAGGTTTACCATCTAAGACTAACCCCAGCAAACATAAAAATCATGCAGACTTCCTCAGACCCTGGCAATGTTTTAGCCATATTTTCTCACTATATCATTGGCTCATCCTCTCCATACAGAAATCAAGAAAGAAAAAAATCACAGTTATAGTGGAAATATCAGAGAAATTTCCAACATTTAGGTGGGTAATCCTAGTGGAAAATCCAATTCATCTTTTATCCAATAATTAGAAAAATTATTGGGAACCTGTTTTGTATACTTCTCTTGAATTACATAATCACAGAGACTGGCATATAAAAGAAGCTGAAAAATACCCACTTCTTTCAAATTATCCTTTCCAAATATAGTTTTTAGAAGAAGAAACTTACCTGTAATTTTCCATCTCACCATATCCTGGGATATCCTCTAAACTCATTTTTACCATGAAAAAATTATAGTTTAAAAGAATAAAACAAACAATAATCTCAAAGGTAATGTTAAGAATTTGTGTGGCAATATCTTTGAAAAGTTATGTGAGAGACAAATATCCTACAAAAATATGATTTGGAAAACGATCTCATTACCATATGGATTCCTTTCAAACACACAGACTTTGAGTTATTGAATCAATTTCTGGGCAATCTTATTGACATATGACTTCCTTCCTAGGCAGCAAATTTTGAACTCAGAAGACAGAGATCTAATTTTCAGAATTTAGCAAAGGATCAATACCACCAAGTTTATGTCCATGTGACGTGAAAGAGATATGAACTAGGGCAAGCCCTAAAAGACCAGTCAATAAAAGTAAAATATGGCCCCTAAGTCTCCCACCCTATATCACATGGAAAACATGCCACCCTTAGGCAGGGCTCTGCCGTAAGACAGCAGGGTAACATACTCCCCCCAATAAGGAATACTAGCCACTAGAAAAGAGGACGGGCTGAATGGCAATACTGACCAACACAACCACCAATACTAGACAAATATTTGCCAGTTAAGGCAAACTGGTAACACAGAGAACAATTTTCTGTCATGTAATTAACTTACCTTTCCTCTGTAAGAACCCCCTTTGTCTTGCCCTGGATGCCATAACTTGATTTATCCCCAGGGAATGTGCAGCTGCCAATCAATTGTTAGAAACAATCGAGGGTAACATGTAACATGTAAGCCAACACTCATCCCTTTAGAGAGCATGTTTGTCATCACAGTGTTCTCTCCCACAGAGCCCAGACTTAGCTGCAGAATCTCCGCAACTCAGTCCCTGAGACATTCTCCACCAGTAGCTCTGGGGGAACACAGTAACCCTATTTTCCATTTCTGCCCTAAGATATAAATTTAACCCTATACAAATATTTCTACTTCTAGCCTATGTCTCCTTAACTACTTATAATTAAATGCATCATATCTCTCTCTCTGCCTTATCTTATTTTTCTTCATTAAAGTCTGTCATCTTCCACTGACCAACTTCAAAACCTACTACCCCCACAAAGCCTTCCTAGAGATTCTTTTCAAAGAAATCCGGTACCCTGGCCTTATTAGGATTGAAGCCCAAGTTTGTGAAAATCCGCCTTCGATGTCAGGTCGTGCACAAACATGCCCATGCTCGTCGGCCCAGTGGATACGACGGCGTGAGATCCAGGGGGCAGGTGCACATGAATGTGTGAAAAGTGTGAGTACATAACACATGCTACTAAAAAGAAACGGGGCAAATACCAAATCATGTTGCGTTTCTGAAACTAATTTAATTCTGCATGTCACCATGCAACATTCTGTACTAGTTCAGCAAAATTGTTGAATTATTTGACTGCTTACCTGCACAGTTCCAGAGCTGGTGAAATGGCAGACTACTGAAGTAACACACACAACAATAGCAAGGATGGTAGAACCTTAAAAAAAAGGAACAAAGATAGGACTTATGGGAACCAAAACTTAACATACTTATGAAAATATTAATAAAATACATGGGGCCTCTAATAAGGATGTCTCTGAAATTTTACTGTGGCCTTGAAAGAACAAAGGAAATGCAAAGACATTCTGTGTATGTTGATAAAAGTTCTGCTATAAAGATGTTATCTCTTCTAATGTTAGTTAGTGATCTTAACACAATTCTGAATGAACTACCAAAGGATTTATTTTTCAGTGAAGGTAATTTGTTGAAATAATTCTCAAGTTAAGCTGGAAGAATAAATTGTGACTAAGAAAATTTTGGGGAAAAAAGAGTAATATATTATTTAATTTAAAAAATAAATTACTTCTATTATTATTATTTAGTAATCTCTAAAGATAGATTACTTCTCTCTATTAGAGACAGATTACTATTACTAAGTAATTTATAGAGTACTTCTTTCTATTGTAGTGAGGTAATAATAACAGTGAATAATAAAAGCAGTAATAGCTATTGAGGGACTATTATTTGACAGGTTTTGGAATAAACATTTTGCAACATTGTTTAATTCCCACACAACCCTATGCTGAAGACAAGACTATGTCTGTTTTATAAATGCTGGGCTAAGTCAATGGCTGGAGCCCACATGTGGAGTAGAGCAGCCTATTGGATGGATACTGAACACAGGTTCTGGAGTCAAGGAACTCTGTATTCCAATCTCAGATGCATCCGCTGCTGGCTGTGGGACTTGGAGGCTACGGTTTAACTTCAAAAAGCTTTAATTTCTCATTTGCAATTTGAGAATAATAAGAGCTCTCTTGTGAGCACAATATATGTGAACAACAATATAAATATGCTTAACCAACTCCCCATCAGACAGGTAAACTCAATAAACGCAAACTTAAAAATGCTACCAAAAAACACAGTGGACAAATATTAAAAGGTGATAATAACAGCTAACATATATAATTAGCATTTATGATGTTCTGGGTACTATTTGTAACATTTCCATATATAAATTTGTGTCAAATATTCTAACGTTAGCAGCAGTCACTGTTATTATCACCATTTTACAGATTATGAAACAGAGGCACAGGGAGATTTAATAATTTGCTAAGGGCACACAGCTACATGGAGGAAGAGCTGGGCTTAAGCATAAGCAGTGCTCGTAGCCACCTCAGTCCACAGCACCTCCTCACACAGTCTCACTGACACGAGATGCAGAAGGAGAGGGGCGAGTGGGAAGGCAGGAATACAGGCTGTCGTTTGGATACCATTAAACAGTCTAGGCTTGAGAAATGAAGACTTAGGCAAGAACAGAAACAAAGAAGTTAAAAGTGAAGAAACTAGTATGGCACCTTTACTTCGCAGAAAAAAATAACAAGATTTAAAAAGCAACCAGATGTCGATGAAAAAAGAGTCCAATTTCCAAGGGTGAGAAATGGAAGAGAAATAAATGATGATGTTCCTGGTCAAGATAAGAAAGGCAGGAGAAAAAAAAAAAAAAACAGCCTTAAAAGAACCTTTCCAAAATTGGCCAAACTGGATTCTCTACAAAAAGTCAATAGCAATATTTTACTTAACATTTACTATAGGTCATGGGCAATTTAACAACAACTCCCCTCAATTAACACTCGATAAACAAAGGGAAATGTCATGTAAAGGCAACATGATAATACGAACAATAAAACAATATATTACGGGGAATTCTTGGTGTGGTGTATTCAAGCCAAAGCTTTATTTTGCAATAATTTGCACACAGGCGAGTTTTGTAAGTCTTTGGAAAAACTAGGGGAAAACCAAATATGATTGCTCAAAACGTTGAAGAGTCAATGTTTAACAAATAATGCCCAGAGTTTTGTCAAACCTTGGCTGTTTAAGAGACTTTATAATTCTCAAAAATCTAGGGTTCTTTTTATTAATTAATATACCCTACAAAATGTCTGGGAATATTACAGGGTGACAGCATTCCCAGATATGTTATATCAACTAGAACGTTTCCTGTATAAGTATCATTATCAAAGTCATCCTTAAAAGCCCAAATCACCTGTTTTCCAATGCTTCTTCCCTCATCTCCTACTCCTGTGTGACTACATGGCTATGCACTGACTTATTCTCCATAAGACAAGGGAAGAAATTATCTAAAAGGTGTCATTGGCATGTGTTTCTTTATTCTGACAGAGGAAAAGGTTTCTCTCTCCTGCTCACAGAATCTTCCCTCAGAATTAGCATGGTGTCACCAGCTTGTTGGCCTGAGAATGCCAACTCTAACTTTCCCAGGAAGAAGAAGTCACGATTTCTAAAGGTGTGCCAACATGCCAGTAGGAGGAAGAGGCAGCATGGGCTACCAACTGCCAGTGGGTGCTTAGGAAAAACAAATCACGTCACAATAAAACGCAAAATCAACTTTATTCCCATCACTGCCACCATCATCAACAAGGCACTGTCTCACAGAGCCAGCAGACTATCTTGAGAATTCTTTCATTCTTTTTACTTGCAAAATTGTCTTTAAGAGACAACACTGTGGAAAAATCTTATAGCATGAGAACAGATGACCTACTGTATTCAACTTCTGAGCTCTGGTTTGTCTGACCAAGCCATGTAAACTCTTTGAGTCTCAATTATTTTGTTGATGACACAGAGTGCCAAGTGAAGGGGCTCTAAAAACTAAGCAAAATTGTAATGGGATTATTAGACTGCTATTCCACTTCCATATGGACTAAAACATTTTGGGTGGGAGAAGGAGAACCCGGAAGGAAATCTCTGACAAGCTTCTCTGAAGCCGACCCAGGACCTCATGATCTTGGAATGACCCACCCTCAGCCAAAATTAGAATAAAACACTAATAGCTCATCACGACTGTTGTTGCTATTCTTTTTCTGAAAGACTTCAAGATTCTGAACTCGTTTTTCTTTTCTTTCCCTTCCCTTCCTTACACTTCTTTTTCTTTCTCTCTCTCTCTCTCTCTCTCTCTCTCTCTCTCTCTCCTTCTTTCTTTTTCTCTTCTTTTCTTTCCTTTTCTCCCTTCCTTCCTTCCTTCCTTCCTTCCTTTCTTTTTCTTTCTTCCTTTCCTCCTTTCTCTCTGTCTTTCCATATTTCATGACCATCCAATGCAAACAATCACAAACGTTAGTCACTAATGACAGAGGGACACAGAAAATGAACATGGACCTGGCACACACAGAACATAGGGTCTCAGGTGAGTTAGTTCCTCCAAGCACAGTGCAAAGTCACCATACCAAAACAGAGCTAATGGTCAAGTATGCAAATTTGGGGGGAATTCTCACTAACATTCATATACTTACAGATGTGTAGAGACTGGAGGGGATTCTTAGACTTTAATCAATCTAACTTCATGTAAAAACATTGGAATCCCCAGTAGATGCTTACTCAGCCTCTCTTTGAGCACTTCCAGTCAAATGGCACTTATTCCCTCACAGAACAATACATTCCACATCTTCAGCACCATATAATACATAACATATGACACCTCTTTTCTTCAAGGGATACAGGAAAATCCCTTTTAAAAGATCCAGCATGCCCTTGGCAGGACATTTTGTAATGCCTCCCCAAGTGATTATTTTGGGAGGTCATTTAATAATCCTGATAATTAAAGACACACAGTTTGAAATGATTAATATCTTAGATTGGTACAATAAATATTCCAAGTATAACAAGGATCTTAAGAGAGAATTTCCTTTGTGGTTATGCCTCAGTTCAGGTTTGAAGTTTGTTGTATGAAGAGAGAGAAGGCAGACAGGATCAAACTGTTTTGTTTAAATTGTACTGATTGAAAAAGAGTGCATTTAAAATATGTACATATGGTGAGCTTCTAGAAAAAGTTGGAAAACTGGATATATTTATCTATCAATACTTTTTCTGTCTTCCAAAACCCCATAATATGATAGTAAAAGGTTTTTAACATAAATCCACAAAGATGAGGAGAAATAGAAGAGAAAATGATAAAATATCAGAAGCTGAAAAACAGATTAGTAATGTGAATCCAAGAAAAGTAATGTTAATATAGAACAGAGAAAAGACATGATCCAACATGAATTGCTCCGAATTCCCTGAAAACTAGGAACTAACAGCTCTGAAGGGGAAATACAGAGGGTGGAAGGACAAGGAGATGATAGAAAGTCAATTGGAGGGACAGATATCCTGATCTCGTCCCTCATTGCCAACAGCCGGGGACTGGCCAAACTTGGGAAGTTTATTCTGAAGAAAAAACAGTCTTTCCTTGAGGGACATGGGGTGCACTTTTGAGCAGAGGTACCATTCTCGGAAAAGGAGGATTAAGTGAACCCATTAAACAAATCTTAAAGGGCACCAGAAACCCACCCAATAAACAAATAGGCTTTTCTAATCTTGGAATCCAATCTGTGAACTCGAGATTTGGGTCAGAGACTCATTCTAGGAGTGATCAATTCAGGGATAAAGAATCATTTAGGGACAAAGACCACTACAGTGAAAGCAGACCCAACAGAGGAAGGAGATGAGGGACAACGCAAGGGAAGAGAGCTGTGCCGGCCGGCCGAGGGACGACCAGCCCAGCTGAGGCAGAGAGAACGCTCTGGGGGAGTTCTGTCTGGGGAGCGGCCAGGGTTTAACTGGGAGTTGCACTGTGCTGTGTACATAGAACACCAAACACAAAAACAAAGATCTTAAGGAAAAACAAAAAGATGTTCAGAGGAGGAAAAACCATTACCATAGAATATAATGCAGAAAATTATGCCTAATTTATCCCTTCCTAAAATAATGTACATATTATGGAACACACAGAGAATATCAAACCCAAATTCAGTGTGAATATTACTTTCATGTCCAAAAATGTGAACTATAAATAACTACTGATTGACTAAAATAAAACAAGCATATTAAGAGGTGGATAGACGAGGAGGCAGAGAAAGTACATATATGAAAAAATGCAGAGGGAGGAAATAAAGCGAAAGCCTCGTTTTCTTTGGTGAGAAATGACATGGTTATTTCCAAAACTAAAATATTGAGAAGTAATATAAGCAAATTATTTTTTTAGAGATACAAGTTAGTAATACATACAAGGGAACACTGAATATTAATTTTAAAATTTAGTAAATTCACCCTGGGTGGTACATCTCAGTAGATTGAGCACCAGCCTGTGAACCAAAGAGTTGCCGGTTGGATTCCCAGTCAGGGCACATGCCTGGGTTGCAGGCCAGGTCCTCAGGAAGGGGCAAGTGAGAGGCAACCACACATTGATGTTTATCCACCTCTTCTTCTCTCTCCCTTCCCCTCTGTCTAAAAATAAAATAAATAAAATCTTTAAAAACAATAAAATAAAATATAGTAAATTCATGTATACTAGTTTTGTACAATCTAAAAATTCTACTCCTAGATATGTAATCTATGCAGAAATTTTCCTCAGAGGCTTGGAGGTAAGAAAGGCATGTCAGGGTATGTTTGCAAATGCATGCTGGTATATTTGGGTTGTGACAATAACTCTAATTTAGTGGTGGGTACCTGGGATACGAAGTGATCTAAAAACCCAGGAATTCCCCACTCAGTTATGAATTATCCTGTCTATTGCCCACCCCCGCTCCCCAGAGAGCCACTGCATTAAAGATATCCTCACAGATGGAAATACAGAGAAGGATTTATTAATGCTCACTGCAGCATAATGTGTAACGGCCAAAAGAAACCAACACAAACTCCCTCGATAATGGTAGATAAGTCCTGATGTGGAGATGCAAAGGTAAATACTAGAGAAGCAGTAAAAATGCTGGGAAGATGTTGCCAACAGAGAAGGCAGAATGAGAAGGGAGGCAGAAAGGGGATATTGGCATTCATGTCAATAGGCGCCTTTTCTCAGGACTAATTGGACTGTACGTATAAATGAGATATTAAAACAATAAAAATTAACAGGTTCCACAAAGTGTCAGGGCAGCCTAAAGAACCAAACAGGAAAGTGCTTCCCCCAGACCAAAACTTGGAATCCACTCAGCAAACCCTTGCATTCTAGCTCAGCTGTAGAGCCCATTCTCGCCGAGCTGTCGACGGACAACCCGCCATCTGGGTCCCAAACCCTGAATCCGTGTTTTGCCTCCTTCCTATCTGCTCTGTCAAATACTTAAAAGCTGTAAGTACACTTTGCTGTGGGTTGAAGTGGATTGCCTGTTTTTATTTCTAGCACATGTAGGCAGAAACCAGGATTTAAACCGAAGAAGAAATGTGTCTCGATATTTTGCTTTGGGAATCCCTAAAATACTCCAGAGGCTCTGGTCATGTCAGAGTCAGACTAAATGCTGACAGAGGGAATTAAATTAAGGCTACTGGTGTCCAACCAAACCAACTAGCCCCAGCGACCGGCTATCAATCTGTGTCTTCAAAATGTCATGGAATTCTCTCAGTCTCTCCAACACACACACACACACACACACACACACACACACACACACACAGAGCTGAGACTGGCTGCAGATTTTTTTTCTTAATAAAATTTAGTTAGCTTTTGTCTGATCTCACCAACTCTATGGCAGCTCATCAAAAGGAATCCCCACCTTATGCAAAACAGTACTGAGGTTCCTCAAGAAAATGAAAACAGAACCGCCATGTGAATCGACAGTCCCACTTCTGGACATGTGTTCAAAGGGAAGCAGATCACTATCTTGAAAAGATACCTGCACTCCCCTATTCCTTTGGCAGAGGAAGAAATTCTAGACATGTAAAATATATATATACATGAATATTAGCCTTAAGAAAGAAGGAAATTCTGCCATTAGCTGCAATATGGAAGAAACCAGTGGGCATTGTGCGCCGTGAAATAAGCCAGACAAAGACAAATATGATGCAGTATTGCTGACACATGGCATCCAAAAATGCAACGACAAACAGCAAGTAGAATGGGGGTTGCCCAAGGCTGGGTGGTGGTGGAATAACACGGGGATGGGCACGTTCTAAGAATCTAATGCATGACTTAATGACTAGAGTAGATAATACTGTATTATATTACTTGAAATTTGCTAAGAGAGTAAATAAATCTTAAGCATTCCCACCAAAAAATAAAAGAGGAACTCTGTGAGGTGATAGATACAGTAAACTGATTGTGGGAATCATTTTACAGTGTGCATATATCAAATCATCTTCTTGGACACTTTAACTGTATTACAGTTTTGTTGTTCAGTTAGATCTCAGTAGAGTTGGGTCGGGGGAATGCTCACCAATTCGTTCCCTCCCAGGCTTAGGCAGAGTTCCAGGTTGACATGCCTGGATTGATAGGCAAATAATATAAGTCATAACTGGGCTTATGAGGAAATTCAACAGATTTCAGCAAAGCAGCCAACTAAGAAGTACTATAAAGAAGACCAACAAAGTTGTTCATAGGCTTTTTTAAGATTATTTCCTGCCTCTTGAGCTCTCCTAATTTGGGTCTCAGGATCAGGTAACTTAGAGGAAGCTAAGCCTTTTCTGGAGGCATTTCTCCTTGGCTTTGAACAGATATTAAACAGAGTCCCCAGGATGCCGTTTTCTATTGAAGCACCATAAGCCTGAGTGTTATAGATACAAATGATTCTACAAAAGCATCTGTATGCAAAATGATTCACTTGTCTTGTGCCAAGACTGGCTCACTGAGCTTCAACTAGAACAAAGCAGGAGCCCCAGACCACTGCCAAATGTTCCCTGTGCCTTTCTCCAGGGCAAAGAGCGCTTGGTGTGAGAGTTCAGCTATGGATCTGCGACCATCATAGTTTCAACCGGCAGCGCCTCCCAGGACTAAGCAGACTTTTCACGTTCAATTCCATGGATGGATGGTCCTCTTCAAGCAAGGCCTGAAGAATTATTTTAATGTTTGTCCCTCTACTTTTAGTACCTTGCTTACTCGGAATATTGGACTTTCAGCTATAGCATGGGTCCAGAAGTCCCCCGTCAGATGAGGAATGCCCCAAAGAAACCCATAATTAATCACTTCATTTCACATCACTTTTAAATTTAGATTTAAAATGTATTATAAAATAAGGAGACATATGTACAATTTGTACATCAAACTTAATGGTTAGAAAATGGTGTCTTAAGCCAGAGAGAACTGACTTCATACCCTTGTTCTTCACCTCCTAGCTTCACGATGTTGGTGAAACTTTGGTTTCCTCATTTAAAATACAGTTGAGATGAAATTAAAGACAGCCTCTGGAACAGTAAACACTCAGAAGGTATGAGCTATTACAATTGCATTTTTTACTATTAATACTTCTATGTAGTTTCCAGTTGGAGTAATTCATTTTTCCAATGACACCATATGTCTCAAAAAAGTTTGACATTGCTTGCTTGTTTGTTTGTTTGTTTGTTTGTTTGTTTGGAGAGAGGAGAAGGGAGGGGGAAGAGAGGGAGAGAAACACCAATCAGTTGTATCCAAACCTGCAGTCCAGGCATGTGCCCTGATCAGGAATTGGACTGGTGACCTTTTGCCTTGTGGGACAACATCCAACCAAGGAAGTCACGCCAGTCAGGGCTGGCATTGCTTGTAGATCTATCCCTTCTGAATGATTTTATAAGGATTGTGAGAATCATACTGAGTAGACAATTGCTATGGAATAGTGATTTCTGTGTTTCCCCTCATTTTTCCCTTCTTTAGGTGAAGTGCCATGTCTATATATAGCTCACAGTGGTGAGAAAAGAAAAAAATATTTTTTGTTTATGGGTCTTAAAGAGATTCACATCAAAATCTAAGGTACAGACTATTAAAATATCCAAATTAGGCCAGTTTATTGGAGGCAAATTTGAGGGGGTATTCCTTATAAACAAGGTCAGTGTTTTTTAAGTAAGACTGGGAATAACTATTTGAGATAATGAAAGAAATAATATATTATTATTGCTAATTATTTACTGTCCTTTCTATAAGAATGCTGTTTTCCTACCCAACTGGTTTATAAGATTTAACAATTAGAATTTTTTTTTGACCAACGAACTTAGCAGTGATGCATGCCAAATCCAAGCAGAAGCTTTTAGAGATTATATAATTGTTTGTATTATCTCTCTCTCTCTCTCCCGCTCTCTCTCCTCTCTTTCCCTTCTCTCTTCCATGGAAACAGAATGTCCAAAATACTGGCAGCTCCTTAATCTGGATCAAACAATGGAGAAAACAGGTAAGGTAGAATCAGTCAACTCAAAGTAAACAGTAATAGAATTACAGATGACCACAAAGATTATGTAATGTGAGTAAGAAAGAAAACTCGGTCATTTTAAGACACTGATTTGGGGGGACGGGTGTCTTTTTTTATGACAGCCTAACAGAAACTGGTCTTTAGGAAACTTGGAGCATAATATTTACCATATTTTGCCATGTATAATATGTGCTTTTTGCCCAAATTTCTGAGGGAAAAGTGAGGATGTGCATCATATATGGGTAGCACTGGAAATACCTTTTATCTGTTCTTATATTTTGTAATTATTTGTTACATAAAATTTCATAGTAATATGATAATTATGAATTTTTGTGCCATGATATGTTCAAAAATAAATGATAAGATTCCTTTATAATACAAAAAAACACAAACATCTAAATATAAATAAATAATTAGTTGAATTAAAAAATTAAAATGAAAGATTTTTTTTCCAGAAAGTTGGGGCCAAAAACGTGGGTGCACAGTATGCATGGGAGCACATTATACCTGGAAGAATATGGTCATTCTTCAGAAATTGCAGGTGCTGGGATGCCTTGCATTGTGCCCTGGGGAAAGGAGCTGGGCAGCAGTGACCTGAGGCGACCCTGACACATGGTCCTTCATTGTGCCTGGTTTCACTGCTTCAGAGCTCCTGATTCCATACCTTCTGAACAACCATTAAGAAATCACTTTTAAAAATATTAAATGGAGGAGTTCCGGCCAAGATGGAGGCATAGGCAGTCGCACTGTGCTTCCTCGCACAACCAAGACTGAAAACAACAAAGATTGAGAAACAATTAACAACCAGAACAGAGGGAAATTAATTGAACAGAAGTCGGGCTCCAGTACATCCAGACCGGTAAGGAGTCAGGAGGCCTGCGAAGTGGGGTCGAGAGGCGCTGGCTGGCAGGCGCTGGCTGGCAGGCGCGGGCGCGCAGGGCGCAGACGGCAGCGGACGGACCGGTGGCGGACGCTGGGCGCGGAAGCGCGGAGCCGACTAGTGGACCCAGTGAGGGGTGCAGGGCAGCTGGCTGTCCGCAGCCACGCGTTTCCGCACGAACTAAGTGAAAAATGGGCAGCGCCCCGTGTTTCAAAGCTTGGGAGCCCCGTCTGGGAACTGAGGCCGGGAGACTCTCCCAGCCTCACAGGAGACTTCTCGGGGAGACCCGCAGAGTCCGAGAGAGTACACCAGCCCACCGCCCGGGAGCCAGCGCAGCAAGGGCCCAGTTTGCTTGTGGGAGG